>CAUJNA010000768.1:832150-844650 GCA_963377175.1 Effrenium voratum
TTGCATTGGCTAACACAGGCACACCATGCCTGACCCCCATGCTGAGCGTTGACCTGAAAGCATGTGTGTGCGTGTGTGTGCGTGCGTGCGTGCGTGCGTGCGTGCGTGCGTGCGTGCGTGCGTGCGTGCGTGCGTGTGTGTGTGTGTGTGTGTGTGTGTGTGTGTGTGTGTGTGTGTGTGTGTGTGTGTGTGTGTGTGTGTGTGTGTGTGTGTGTGTGTGTGTGTGTGTGTGTGTGTGTGTGTGTGTGTGTGTGTGTGTGTGTGTGTGTGTGTGTGTGTTTTTAGTAACCTTCTTGGTGCTCTCCCTGTTGTTTTTGCACTGAATCTGGTCCAATATAATCACCTACCGCCCTTCGAAGAATTCGGGATCAGAAGATTCTCGTCTCTCTGGGCGCCCTTTCGAGCGTATTTGTTTATTTTGAAGCATTGGAAAGGCTGGGCAGTGGCACGAGTGGTTTGGATTGGTTTGGGAATTTGAAGCCCTGACTTTTTTAGAAGGTTCATGGGAAACCCTTCCTTAACCACACCACCAATCCAAACTAATTTGAGTCAAGCTGAAGAAGGTTGCTAGGACAATTACCTTCCAGGAAAATGGCCTTCAGTCATGGACCATATCAGTCGGCGGACGCAAAAAACAACGCACTAAAACTTCCTCGGTAAAGCCGAAGGAGGATGATGCCATTTGTTTTTTTCCAGAGCCCCTCATTGAACACCCAGCTGGGATTCGCATGTCGTGGTTGCTTTTTATGTATTCCTTTTTGCCGCAGCTCTGAGGTCTACAAGAACAAGTACTGGGATTCCGAGAAGGGCGAGGCACGGTGCAGAGCCACTCAGGGAACCCTTGACGGCAAATCATGAGACTCCTCCGGTCATGAGAATGAGACTCATCCACTCCGCAACATATGTCCGAGCCACGGCCACCTTAAGGAGAAGGCGAAGGCGAAGGCGTTCTGATGAAGGGGAAATCCGAGTTGAGAGACTGGATGCCCCCTACCTTCACGCAATCAGGGGCCTGGTAAGCTGGTGCTTTGTTTTTCGTTGCGAGATCAACATCGCCAAGTTCGATGCAGCGATCATGGAGCAGAAGATGAAGGAGAAGGCGGCAGAGGATGCCTCGCCCCCAGCTTGCGAGCGCATGGCCGAGCTCCCAAACGGAGAAGGACGTCCAGGGTCCTTCAAGATGTGAAAGTGGGTCGCGCCAAAAGCGGACGGGTGCAATGAGTGGAATATATATATGTATATATATATAAAGGCTGCGGACCTTTCAACCCCCCCCCCCCCCCTTTTTTTTTGGGGGGGGGGGTTAGTTCATGTACCAACCCAACCATGGTTTGAGTTGCCTGAAGTTGGCACGTGATCATGGAAGCCCATGTCTGGCAAGCGTTGGGGTGCCAGCCAAGCTAGGTCTCATCGCGGTTGATTTGGGACCAATTCCAAGCTTCTCATCGCCCTGGTTGACTTGGGACCAATTCACACGTGAGGGGATCCGGACTGGTGGAACGCCCTGTCCACCAAGGCCACCAAGGCCACCAGGTGTCGGTCATGCCTTCCTGCGCGCTCGCTGAATCGCTGAGGCCAAGCTGGCGGAGGAGGAGGTGAAGTCTGCGGAGATCGAGGCGAAGAAGCTGGGCCTCATCAAGGAGGAGCCTAAGGAAGAGGCGGCCCCGGAGGAGACCAAGGCGCCAGAGAAGGACCGGGGTAGCCATAGTGACCACGTTTGCTTGTGCCTTTGGTTGGTCAAATGCAGCAGTTCACATGCGGAGTGGGCTCAATCTCGGCCGGAAGGTCGGTGGCGGCTGCGACCCCAACAGCAAGTCCTCGGGTTGTCAGCGAATTGACGCCAGCGCAGACGAGGCCGATGGTGGCAGATGAATGCGCGAGTTGTTGAGCATGTTGCAGGTGACCCAATGCATCTCACTGATTTATAGGATCGTGTTTGCAGGCTGCTGTAGGTGAACCTGCAGCCTCTCGTACTCCATGCACGCTACATGTTTGTGACGTGGGGCTTGGTTGCGGTGCCTAGAGGTGTAGGGCCATGAGTGACAACTTGATTTCGTCACTTCGCACGGTTGCGTGGATGGCTGCCGAACCCGTGAGCGAGTCATTGGTTGGACTGCTTGGGGGCGCCATATGGCGGTTACCAGAGGGCTACAGGCTACAGGATCTAAACATATATGTATATATGTATATGGGTGTGGCTCAAAATTCAAGAGCTGGGTTCCATATATATATATATATGTGTAATTATTGCACAGAATTATACATATGCAGAAGTTTGTGCACCGTTGCTTCTTTTTATGTTTACGCCTCAAACATGGGGAACAATAAGGGACCCCATATGTGAACATACCTTGAAAGTTGGACAAAGTTTAAGATTGTTTTGGCCTCGGTCCAAGATCCCAAATTTGTACACTCGGGGGCTTCCAATGCGCATCAGGCAAGGAGGCGGGTTCCTTTTTCAGCAAAAGAGGTTTGCGCGACGCGGCAAGCCATAGGCAACACTCGTTTGAAGATTGGTGTGAGGACTGTCGATTTTTGATTTCACGCGTTCAATCTGGCAGGCACCCGTGATGGACCCATGGACGCGGTGCAACCTACCCATGGCAGATCCCCCCACCCCCTCATTCTGCATTTCCAGACTAACCAGATATGAGAAGAATTTGAGCATGAACAGTTTATTGGGAATCTTGGATCAAGATTGTTCGGGCTGGACCCAAGATCCAGGCTTGAGCAAGGTTTCTTCAAATGCTCGGACCCAGGCCCCCAGAAGGCCTCAAAGTTGGACAAAATGAAAGTCTGCGTTGGCCTGGATCTAAGATCTAAGCAGAAAATATTATCAGGAGTCTTGGATCCCGGCCACCCAACAGAAGTCTCAAGATGTTCTCTCGAATCTTGGATGCAGCCCCAAACACCGTTCAAGTTTGTCACACACCTTGAAAGTTCTTTCATGGAAGGCCTTCAGTGTGAACGGACCATGCTTTGGACGAATGTTGGACAATTCCTCATGTGGTTACAAGAATATCGGTCCATGCTGTTTGAAGCTTGGCTTGGCTCCGTTCGTGCCTGCTTAAAGTCACATGCATGGAGTTAGACAAGGAAACTCTGCGCCTTTTGATGCTGATTTTGATTTCAGTTTCACTGCGCAGCTTCAATACTTGTTCTCTCGCGTCTTCTTATTTGTGGCACTTCTTATTGAACTGCAAGAGACTGCAAGTTGACTAGGTCCCTCAGTAGTGCCCTTTTACCCTTCTTTGGGGGAGGTTCCCCTGCAAAAATAGACTACAGAAAACAGAAACGGTACCCTTATTCTATCCTAGTTGAGTTTGGGTTGCGGGTTTGACGTTGGATTCGTTCCGCTGGAAGGCGGAGCTGACGCCCATGGAGAAGGTGGCAGCGGTGTCCGAAGCCGCGGCAAAGGCCGAGGAAGAGGTGAAGGAGGCGGGGGCGGGGGGCGGGGGGTTGGGGGTTGGGGGGCACGTCGAGACCGTCATACGGCGAAGGCCGATGAGAACAAAAATAAAAAGACAAGGAGCTTGCCCCCTGGGTTGTCGGTGATCACAAGAAATTGATCCAACCTCTGTGATACTTGTGGGAATCTCCCTTTTATGGAGGGTTCGTCTTTGGGGTTAGGCCCAGCTTGCCCCTTCCGAATGTTTGAAAAGTTGAACTCGCAAAAGGTATCAGCAACATTGGAGGAAGAACATTCTCGCAAAGGCATCAGACTGTGGGTTGGAGCCAACATCTTGTTGCGTCTTACCTGGAACGGGCCATGGCGGAAAGAAACAAGGCATCAGAAGCAAGCTTGATGGGTGTTTCAATGGGGTGTTCCAACATGGTTGTCCTTTTGCTTTCCCTTCATGTCCCCCAAAAATGGAAAGCCTCACACAAAAAAAAAGAGACGCCCGTTTCGGGCCATGGAGTTTATCCCCGCAGGGCAAATTGCTGAGGCCGAGGAGACGGGCACTGACCCCACCGAGGCAGCCACAAAGGCGGGGATTGGCGCTGCTGAAGCAACCCCTCCAATCACCCACCCTTTGTACAAGCAGTTCGACCTTCGGGGACGTCCTGGCTTGGCCCATTTTCCTTTGTCCTCGGGTCGAAACAAAGATCAGGTTTAGGGGAGGGTGAACAGGAAGCTAACTGGGGATGTTCCCATGGCGACGGGTCGTGAAACAACAACCTTCCCCTCCTAAAGGTGGCAAAAAGGAAGTGGCCCAGGGGTTAAAGTTGACATGTCTGAAATTCGTCTTGCGGGGGTTCCCTTTGAACCACAGCACAACCACTTGCAGGGAGTGGAACAATTGAGGATGTCACTTCAAGGATTCCAGAAGTCAAAGTAACAATGCTAACTTCTCTTTTTGCTACATAATTTCACACCTTTGATCATGACTGATGCTGGCAGTACGCGTTCCCCAAAATCCAAGACCCTTGCATCAGCCTTAACTGGGTCCGGAACTTTGGTTCGGTTCGGTGCGATGCGATTCCGCCGCTATCGGTTCAATACGATACGGTAACGGTTGGATACGGTTCTCGGTCGTCACATTGTTGAAACGACCATGTTTAACGGGCTTGCCCGCAAGTGGCTGTGCGTTGTTGATATTTGTTCTTTTCTCTTCTTTTTTTTTTGGGGGGGGGGGCTTGACGCTTTCAAGCTTGGATTGGCTCCATCAGGCCACGAATGGAAAACGCTCTAATCGCTTCGCGACTGAACACTTAGCGAGGGTTTTTCCATGGGAAGCTGGGTGTGTGTGTGTGTCATTTTGAGGGCCAGTCTCCCTTTTGTGGTGTTTTACCTGGAGACAAACCTACGTTGTGCCGGTCTTTGCACCTGAGACTTTTGTTAGGACATGAGAGGGAAAACCGCTAGTTCCACGCCCGCTGGATTCAACCGGATTTGCCTTTAAAGTTTTCCGTTCGTGGGCTGTGAAGAAGGGCGCTTCTTAAACTGCGTTTCTATCATTGAACAGGGCCCTGTTGCGAATCGACAAGGGGGTCAAAAGGGGAACCTCCAGGATTCCAAGGCTTGGTGCCCCCAGTTCTTTTTCATAAAGCAGTCATTTGCTTAAGAACATTTTTCCTTGCTGGTTTTAAAGGGAATCCATCACTACTGGACATATTTACAATTTTTGAGGGGGGTTAAACAAATGGAAGAAAGCCACCATGTTCTGGCGTCGCAGCTGGAGAATGAACTTGCGCAGCTTGCGAGGCGCTGGACGCCGCTGTGGATAAGGCGGAGGCTGCCAAGGTGGCGACTCGGACCGTCGCGAGTGACGCGAGAGCTAGGTGGAAGCTTCCATTGATTTCCTTTGCTAAGTTGCCATGCGGGTTTCAGAATGTGTGTGCGTGTGTCTGAGTTTCAGCATTGCTCTTCTTTTTTTAATGCGCTCACTTGCGTTCAGGTTTCAGGTGGAGCTTGCGTGAAACATTATGTTTTTGTTGGCAACATGTGGCCACGAAATGGGGTCCTACGACCTACGAGTGATTTATCATAAGTCTCCTTTGAATGTGCAGGTCTGGGTTCCATCATTATTGATTTCCTTTGCTAGGTTGCCATGTTTGTTTGAGGAAGTGTGTATGTGTGTGTGTGTGTGTGTCTGAATTTCAGGAACAGTCTTCTTTGAACAGTGTTTGTGTATGTTTGTTTGCGAGGGTTGCGTTATGTGCGTGTTTGAGTGAGCAGGTCTGAGTTTCAGCACTGATAGTGTTTTGTTTTAGCATTGGGAAGCCTAGACTACTTCGCCCTGAAGGGGTTCACGATGTTTGGAAAGCCGGGCCCTTTTTCGCCCCGGAGTCGATGTTATACTTACAAGCTGTTGGCTACGCTGGCAATGTTGTTTGCAAACCAACTCAACCATCCTTTTGCCTGTGGGTACGGACTGTACTAGGGAGCCCTCTTTGGACATCATTTACATGGGTTAATGCCCACCCATTTTGTTTTAACGTGCCCTCCATTAGTTTGACTGCCCTTACTACTAGTTCGTTGCGCCTGGGCCGCTAGTAAGAGAAGGTCTTTCCCGGAAATCACTGCCTGGGGAACAAGCCAAGATGAAGCTGTTCTTCTGTCCAGATGAATCATCAGTTGTAGACTGGCACCTTTTTCGAACTTTGGGATATCTCTATATATAATATCATATACGTGCGTATGTATGTATAAACAGATTACATTGTTAGGTTCGCCAAGCGTGTTTGCTTGGGCAGCTGGTGAAGAGGTATGTGTCACTGTTATGACCTGAGATTGTCCTCCAAGCCTTTCAACCGAGGAAGCTGAGGAGGAGGTCGTATCGGGCATCTTGGGAGCCAAGGACCCCATCTTGAACGAGGTGCAACCGCCATAGTGGGCAACACACTTGCCGTTTGAAGATTGGTGTGAGGAGTGTCGGTCGAAGTTTCGGATGTTCAATCTGACAGGAGCTGCCAATCATGGACGCGGTGCAACCGCCACCCGTGGTGACCACGAAGTTGGAGGCAGGGAATTTCGGATCCCACCAACCCCTCATTCTGGGGTCTCCCAGGGATTTGTTGTTGGCTTTTTCAGATTGACCAGGTATGAAAAGAACATATTCTATTTTGGGGGTGTGCTGGGTTGGGCCAAGAAAAATGTAAAGGGGCTTGTCGGAACCTTATCGGCCAAGGTAAATGCGGATGTGAAAGGGCAGGCCGACAAGATGGCGGCGGACATGACGGCAGCACAGGAGAAGGCTTCCGCCGCGGCCAAGGCAGCTGCCGAGAAGATGGCGGCTGACATGAAGGCAACCCAGGAGCAGATGGAAGCAGCGGCCAAGGCGACTGCAGAGAAGTTGGCTGCTCACACCGGAGCAGTGCAGAAGGCGGCCGCGGATCACGCGACTGCCCTCCAGAAGGCCACTGAGGATTCGGCCTCGGCTGTGCAGGAGGCTGCGGAGAACCACCTGAGCGCCATCTCCAAGGCGGCCAAGAAGCATACCGCCGCACTGACCGGCGCTGCCCAGGATGTGGCAGACGCTTCCACGGATGCGGTCAGCCAGGCAGGGAGTTGCCACATTTGAGCGTGAGGATCCGTGATTCTGTTGCTTTTGGCTTCAGGTATCTACCGGCCTGGCCGAGCAGCAAAAGGCGACGGTCCAAAGGTCGTGTTGCTTTCGATTTTGTGAGGTGGCCAGGTGTCTCCCTTTGAACGCCTCAGTTGAAAATCATGTGACCCGTGCGACGTTTGGATGTCGTCCAAGCTTTGCACGAACATGCTGCGGGCGAGCAACCACTGGAACTTTTGCGACGCAGGTTGTTTGTTTCCACCATGTCTCAGTTGTTTCGGAGAACCCCTTTATTTGCTCCCCGCAGTTCTCAATAAATCAATGCCCGGCCCCCAGGTCAACACTTCTTTTTTGGGGGGGACTATATTTAATCAGTAGCTTAGTATTGGATTAAGTCAAAAAGTACAGTGAGGACGTGTTTTTTTGTGATTTTGGCCTGAACAAGCATGGTAATTGATTGGTAGGGGTGGATTCAATAATAGGGGGAAGGAATTCAAGTTGAAATGCGGGGACGGGCGGGACCCCTGAAACTTGCATTCCTTGTACCCCTTGGAGGGTGTCTCTACTGAAGCCGAGGTGCACGGAGGCTTCTTCTTGAGTTTTCCTCAAAACATCGGCTCCAAAACCAAAAGGAAATACGTGTGTACTTCTCTAGAGGAGGTCCTTTGGGGTGAAAGGGACACCAAAAGGAAAACCGCCAGTCTTATGGGGAACCACCTCGAAAGTGGTGGAGATGCATACCTGAAACGATGTCCACCAAAGGGTCCCATTGAAATTCATGAACCCAGTTTGGTTTCATGGCACAAACCCAGATACCCTGTGAGGCGGCAGAAGAGCAGGCGAAGAAGCTGCAGGAGCAGACGGAGAAGGCGGCTGCCAAGGTGGCGGCGGACATGAAGGCACAACAGGACTCAAGGCTAAAAGCCAGTCTAAGGATTTCTCAAAGGAGGGCCATTTGTTTTAGGATTTTTCGGTTTTTCGTGTTTTTTTCTTTTTGTTTTGGCTTTGCAGGGTGGTTGGCTCTTCGGCTTTTTGGCTTTTGTTGCTTCTTCGTGAATTTATGTGGCTTTTGGTTGCTTTTCATTTCGCATCCTCTGCATTCACAGTTCCTCCCTTGCAGGTGGTATTTTGGCTTTTGCGGCTGTTTATTGGCTTTATGCGGCTTTTGCGGCTTTGTCTTTTCGCATCCTCTGCATTACCAGTTCCTCTCCAGCAGGTGGTTTTTTGGCTTTGCGGCTTTTTGTTGGCTTTTCTGCCTTTGACTGGAGGTTCTCATGGAACCCCGAAAAGTGGTTCCCCGGAAGGAGGTTCCTTTAAACATGATGGCGTTTCGGGTTTCATGTTGATCTGCAGAGACAGGGAGTGTTTCAACGTCTTGAGAGCAATCCAGGAAGAGAGTGAGAGAAAGAGATGTCTTCCCGGAAGCGTTGCAAAGCGTTCTCCTGCAAAAAAGGAAAGGCCTGCAATTCGTTGCTGGTTCAGTGTCACTGCTTCAGCGTGACAAATGTAGAGGCAACAGCATCAGTAGCAAACGTGATAGCACTGCCTCGGTAACACTGGCCAACTGCAAATTTCCCAAAACAGCATTCCATCACACACGTTTTTCAACTCAGTGCAGTTTTTGTCAGTGTGGATTCGCAGTGTTATCAACACTGTTCACAGTTTTCCGAGCCAAGCGTCGTCCAGCTCTTGCTTTAAACTTTAATCAATTACAGCCCCCTCAGTTTGTGCACCCGGAGGAGAAGGCAGCCGCCGCGGCCAAGGCAGCTGCCGAGAAGATGGCGGCTGACATGAAGGCAACCCAGGAGCAGATGGAAGCAGCGGCCAAGGCGACTGCAGAGAAGTTGGCTGCTCACACCGGAGCAGTGCAGAAGGCGGCCGCGGATCACGCGACTGCCCTCCAGAAGGCCACTGAGGATTCGGCCTCGGCTGTGCAGGAGGCTGCGGAGAACCACCTGAGCGCCATCTCCAAGGCGGCCAAGAAGCATACCGCCGCACTGACCGGCGCTGCCCAGGATGTGGCAGACGCTTCCACGGATGCGGTCAGCCAGGCAGGGAGCTTGAACGAAAATTCGCTCGACGGGGTTCGTGAGCCCATTCGCTAATTTGAGGCACTTTGTTTTTGGTCAAATGGTCGGAGTATTGCGAGTTGCCTCACAACGGTCCTCATAGCGGTCCTAATGGTTTCCACTGAAGCCGCCAGTTGCTAACGTCAAGCAATATATCAATTGGGCACCAGTGTCCAAGGGACGTGTTCGGACATGGGCCCGCCAAACTGGTGACACATTGGTGCCCCCTCTGCCGAGTGGCAGATTTGGGCAGTCTTGACCAACGCCCCAGACGGCCGAATCATCCCCGATATCTCCAGAACGCCAGGTCTCCTCCGGCCTGGCCGAGCAGCAAAAGGCGAGGGCCCAAAGCTCCATCTTGCTTTCGATTTGGATAGGTGGCCAGGTTTCTTCCTTTGAATCGTCTCCCTCTTGCTTGAAAAAGTGGCCAAAGCTTTCAGGTGCGACGTTTGGACGCCTTCGTGGCGAAAAGGGTCAAATTGACACGTCAAGCGGCGAACCCTGAAGCTTGGAAGACTTTGCCCCGACATGCTGCGGGACCTCTGCTACACAGGTTGTTTGCTTCCACCATGCGCGGGTATGTGCGGGTAGTTTGGCCCAGGTGTTTTGGACAACCCCTTACAATTGAAGTGTGGGGAAGGGGGGGGGGTTACGCATGGACTTCCATGTATAGCTCAATTTTACTGAGCGGGGAGATTGAAACTGAAGTCGAACCTTTGCGCAGGGTTCCCTGAACTTTCGTTTAAACCTTAATTCTGAGGGGGAAAGCTCACCTCAAATGGATCACGCCACGTGATGTTTGTATGTGTGTACTTTTCGGAGGGAGTTCTTTTGGGGTTAAAGGGAGGCCCCAAAGGAAAGCGCATATACTTATACCTAAATGATGTCCACCAAAGGGTCCGGCACCCATTGAAATTCATGAGCCCCCCCTGTTTTTTTTTTTTTTTTTTTGGGGGGGGGGGGGTTCATGGGATCCCCCCACCCCCTTCAAAACGGAATTGGGGGAGGGGGGTGACCCCCGGAATTCCGTTTAGGGTTCCATTTTCCCTTTTGTGGGGACTGAATAAATGGAATTGTGGGAACCCCCACCCCCTCCCCCTTAAGGTAGGGGGGATATGGGGCCTGCACAAACCCAGAGACACTCTGTGAGGCGGCAGCAGAGCAGGCGAAGAAGCTGCAGGAGCAGACGGAGAAGGCGGCTGCCAAGGTGGCGGCGGACATGAAGGCGCAGCAGGACCGGGCCTCGGGGGGAACAGCGAGTGAGCCTGGTGAAAAATCGATGGGTTTCACTGGTTTATATAGAGGGGTTTTGTTCCATTTACCAGGGGAACCCATTGATTTTTTCCAAAGGCCATGTGTGAGCCAGAATCAAAACCCGGGTAGATGAAGGTTAGTAAGGGATAATCCCCACCACAAATAGCTGCGGCCGCCTTCTTAATTCTTTACATGATTTTGGGTTGACCATTTGTTGTACTGAGTTTGATTATGACTCAAGTCTGGTCGGGGGATGGCAATGATAACCCATGTGCAAGCCGACGGGGTCAACAAGAAACCAATCATAAGCGGACCATAGTAGGGTTAATCCCTATGCACACTCATATTTCCAGCGGGTTGGCCCATGTTTTGAAGAGGGGACGGTGGGGCTCCTGCCTTTGTGCGTGTGTCAAAAGTGGGAGCCCCCCACAGAAAACAGTACGTAGTTTTATCCTTTCGGCTTCCCTTGAACCCAACACCAAAAAGGGGGACCAAAAAGCATGAAGGCTCGGCACCGTGAGCGTTTTTTTTTTTTTTTTCAATTGACATTCAAGTTGAACTCTGTTTGGATAAATTGTGTTATAGATGTTAGCTGATTTGTAAGGAAGCTCTATTTGACAGACAATTCTGCGTAATTTTTGGTTTTACATACAACAACTCTAAATTAACTTCTAATCTGAAATGTAGATTCCGATCGGATTTGTTCCTCCTAAAATTATACTTAAACTCTAGTTGAATTTGACAGTTCTATTGGGAAAGGATTTCAATCAAATTCTAAACCTAAAACAATGTCTGCCAAGGTTATCTAGATTCTATCTTTATTATATAATTTCCATTAGGATTCAGAATAAGCATGTCCTTATTGAGTTCCATTTAATTCCTATTCAGATCTATTCAGATTGCAATTTTATTTCAGAGAGCGGCCGTTGGTGGAGATTTGAATTGAGTACGAGTAACGCTACACAACACTGAGTTTTACGGGTTTGCTGACCATTTTGTTGCTGGGGGCTCGTAGGAATCACGATTTCGGGACCTTTGAATAGTTCCAACTGAGTTCTACTGTACATTTCTATGAACTTCTACATATGTATGTTTTACCTACATTCTCACTAGAATGTCACAAAGTAGGAATCCGATAAGGCAAGAATCCGATCACAGCTTCTTTTTTAACTTAGAATTTTAGCAATGATCGTTCTATTTCCAATCAACATTTACACCGGTTTTCCCTGCCAGTATTGAACATCCCCGAAAAAACCAGCAAGTTCGGATCCAAGTCCCAGAGATTGGATTTGGTTTGTTTGGTTTTCTCGAGGCATTTTGCTCCACGTGTCTCAGACGTAGATGCAAAGGCAAACCACGTTTGGCTTCCAGATGATTAGCTTCATGGAAAACCGCACGCTCAGGGCCAGGCTAGCGTGTTCTAACACAAACCATGCACGCACACACACACACACACACACATTGGTTGTTTCAATACTTTAGAGTTGGCTAAATATAAAACACAATGTGAACGCTTATCATGGAACCCCGAAAAGGTTCCCCAGAAGGAGATTCCTTTCAACATGATGCTGTTTGGCCAGTGACGCTGGCCAGTAGTTGCAATGCCGGAATATCACTGCCTCAGTGACAAGACGTTCTGTTGATGAGCATTGAATCGTGCGCTGCCTCATTGTCATCGCAGTTTTTTGTTGGGAGTGCATTTGCCGTGTTACCACACTGGTCAACAGTTTCCAAGGCAGGCATCGTCTATTCTTTGCTTTAAACTTTAATCAATGACAGCCCCCTGTAGTTGAGGAGAAGGCGGCCGCCGCGGCCAAGGCAGCTGCCGAGAAGATGGCGGCTGACATGAAGGCAACGCAGGAGCAGATGGAAGCAGCGGCCAAGGCGACTGCAGAGAAGTTGGCTGCCCACACCGGAGCAGTGCAGAAGGCGGCCGCGGATCACGCGACTGCCCTCCAGAAGGCCACTGAGGATTCGGCCTCGGCCGTGCAGGAGGCTGCGGAGAACCACCTGAACGCCATCTCCAAGGCGGCCAAGAAGCATACCGCCGCACTGACCGGCGCTGCCCAGGATGTGGCAACTTTCACGGCTGACCAGGCGACCGCTGCTCAAGACAACGTGAAGCAGGCTGTTGAGGCTTTGCCCGAGGCAGGAGAGTTGAAATTGG
>CAUJNA010000768.1:849650-862150 GCA_963377175.1 Effrenium voratum
CTGTAATCGCAGCTTCGACAGGTTGCTCCAAAGCCAAAAAACGCACGATATTACACGGGCTACTACGGGTGGTGTACCTAGTTTGTAGCCAGGCTTGGCCTACATGTCTTCGCCATTCATGCCAGTTAAGCTTGCTCTTTTGGTGCCGTGGAGGGAGGTTTTCACTGGACCGGATGAGATGGTATTGGCATTGCATGAGGGAACGTCGCACTGTTGTTTATTCTGAGAGAGGGGCACGTTGTTTGCCGCTGCCCCTTTCCTATTGGACGATCTTGATGCAATCCCTCGCGCAGATTCCTGCCTCAACCTTTCTTTTGAAACTCTTGTAATCAGGCAACCCTTAGTTGGCGGTTTGGATTGATGGCTTGGGGATTTGAACCTCTGGCTTTTGCAGAGGGTTAATGGCAGCCCCCTCCTTTATCACCACCACCAAAGCGCCAATCCAAACCACCCATTAGTGGGATAGGATGGATTGCTGCTTCATTGCAGTGGAACGCCTTTGTTTACCACAGTGGCCACTACAATTGCGAGCTTACCGAATGAGTGAATGAAGCACTTTGTGACTTTGTGAGCTTGTTGTCTCCTGCCCCTAGCAGCCTGGCTTTTTTTTGCATGCAACATAAGTCAAACAACGCTCAGATCAACCAACCTGCTTCAATCAATAAGTAGAACATCATACGTTGCTTCCAGTACTTCTCTCTCCTTTCGCATTATAATAGAACATCATATTGCAGCGCGCATCATTCGACCAAAGGGGCAGTACCAGGACGATCAACAGAAACTTCTCACTTCAAAACATGCCCCAAAGTCAGGAGACCCAGGCAAATCCGGCCATGTGCGAAAAAGTCAGCTGCGCCCCCCCCATGGAAGCCAAAGCGGGCATGTTTGAACACGACAAAAACCGGCCCCCTTAGGAGCTTCGAACTTTCAATTGAGAGGCGATTTGTTCCTAAGATTATGCGGAGCTTTGACCATGGAGCGAGAAACGCGAAGAAGCAGGGCGATGGAAGATGTGGGGTGACTTAGCAATGATACTTCCCGTCCCTGGCCTGTCCCAGTCCCATGAACACATGATTTTGGGATTGAGGTGGAGCCCCCAAACGACCGCCTGAAGGTCCGTGATCATTCTACTGGTAGATCTTTATTCTAATTACGAAAGTCACGTGGAACTCACATCTGATGTCTGAGAGCTCGCCAATGGGACTGCTTCGGCCCCTTCGATTCGGTTCCTTTTGGATTCGAGGCTGGAGCATGCCGTGGCAGAGCTTCGACGTCTGCCCTACCGCCCCCTGCAGTCCTTGAGGATCTCGCGGGAGCGGTTCTGCTTGCATCCCTTCGTGCAGCAGGCATCCTTCTCACGCGGAGGTGTTTCGCCTGCGTTTTTTTGGCCCTCTAGGTGGGTTCCTTTTCAATCTCTTCCTTTTGTTGTTCCCGTTCAGCATTAAGTCGGGTCCCATGGGTCCTCTCTTTTCTTGGGGGCATGAACCACTGGCCACTGGAAGCGTAGAAGTGCAACTTTTAGGGGTTGATTTGTAGACCAAGTTTGATCAACAGAAGTTTAGAAACAACTTCCGTGGTATTGCAACTAATTTTTAATTGAAACCTAGCTCTCCGACAGATGACATGAAAAGAATAAGCACGCGGCAAAAAATGGGTTGCGCGTGTGGTGGAGAATGAGCATGTCAAAAAGAACAACCCTCCGCAGGTTTCAGGGTGTTGGGGTGGCCGAAAGTTTGCCTGATCGCCACGCCTGGTCGGAGCACGTTCGGCAGGTTGGGCACGTTCGGCGCCGGGACAACTGGCACGGCGTGCTCAGTAGATGTCGTTGCAGGTGCATGGCTTTCGCCCGGTCATTTGCAGATGTCGTGGCAGGCACGGCGCTTTCGCACAGGCAAGTGCGGATATTTTGGGAAGACACTGGGCTTATGCGTGGTTATTCGCAGACATTTCGTGGCGCAGAGTGTGTGGCAGGCGCAGCACTTTCGCAACGGTCATGCGCAGAGAGCGTGGCAGCCGCAGCGCTGTTGCAAGGTGAGGTGCCGACTTCCTGGCAGGCGCAGCAGTTTCGCAAGGCAGGTGCAGGGCTTTCGCACGGTCATGCGCAGACGTCGTGGCACGCACAGCGCTTTCGCAAGATCGATGGATAGCTTGGTAGATAGGTAGGTGGATCGATAGCCAGAAAAAGAATTACATAGGTGGATAGACAGGTAGATAAGACGGATGCAATAGTCAAGGTTGGTAGATGGATAGATGGATGACTGGATGGCTAGTGATCGATAAGATAGGTGGGTAGATGAGAGAGGGGGAGAAAGATAAGTCAGAGAGACAGTTCGATAGATAGGTGGTTGATAGATCAAGTGCATGCACAAATAGAGAGGCAAGAGGATACAGAACAAGAACAGTGCAAGACAAAGGGAACGACGGGAAGAAACAAATAAGGGCGGAAGGAAAGAAAGAATGAAATCAGGTAAGGAGAAAGAGGCAAGGAAAGAAACACAAAGAAAGACCGAAACAAGGAAGGAACGGACACAAAGCTTGAAGGAAAAAACAGAAAGAACGAATAAAATAAAAACAGGTAAGAAAGAAAGAAAGTGACAGAAAGAAAGGAGACAAGGAGGACACCGTGAAAGAATAGAGATGAAACAAATAAGTAAAGAATTACATAAACAAAGCAAGAAGGGCAAACAAGAATGAAAGACGGCGTGAAAGAAGAGAAATAACAGAAAACACGGTATCGATGACAAACAGCAGAAGACAGAAGAAGAAGAAGAAAAATAAGAAGAATACACTAGATAAGTACATAAATAATAACATAACATATAACTATAGTTTGTCTGTTTTCAATACATCAGCCTACCGATTTCAAGGACTGAGCTTATCAAAGCCGAAAGTTACCAGTTGAGCTTCTCAAAGTTGCCAGTTGCCCGTTTCTGTCGAATCGGGTGAAACCTGCGGCGAGTCGACCTGCTTGTTGCTCTAACCGAGGTGTGTCAGGCTGGACTGGTAAGTCTTCTTCTGTCGTGTTGGCCCCCTCATTTTAGAGATGGGCAAGATGCTTTATCCAATGTGGCGAATGAAATGATCGTCAAAGTTGGTTTTGTATCGCAGGATGGGCTGTATGTATGTTTAGTTATCTTGATACCTTCTTTTGGAATGATGGCGTCCCACAGTTCCGCACAGGGGTAGCAGCTCATGACACGTACAAGCCTTACTGTCTTGAAGATTTGTTCGCCCGGCTGGGCTCTTAGGCAATCCTTGATCTTTCTGTTGGACTGCGGAGGTGAAATCGCCTACTGATTTTCCAGGGACGGACCAACAGATTGAATTTCCAAAGCAAACCAGTTTAAAAAGAGCCTTTTCAAGAGCTTTTAGCAGGGCTTCGCAGAAAGCCACCGAGTGTTGATTCATGAATGGAACCTCGGATTGGATCTCCATAGCAGACGCCTCAAGTTGGCCTCCGAGCTCCAGGCCATCGACAAGTCTGCAGCTTGCGAGATGGCCACAGTGACGAGGAATGGCAATGCCCTGGGAGGCTCGGAATTTCACAGACGCCATCCAGGTTTGCCTTGGCGTAAAAGGGAAAACTAGGTCCCCCCTACTAAAACAGACCACAGACAAAAGGGTACCCTTATCATGTCCCAGTTTTGGAGCCAAGTGGCAGCTTCGCTAAGAACTGCCTGCTCTGTTGTTTGCTTCTTGACCTCCAAGAGGAATCGAAAGGAAATCCATCCAAGGACACCAAGGGAAAGTTTGATCGATGGTCACCAGTTGTTCTGCCCGCCATGGCGAGTTGACAGGTGGCATTTCCGGGTGCGTCCACTTGGACAATGCGGAAGCCATTGGCTATCCGAGCACCGCGACTCACCGTGCAAAGTTCGAGGCGGCAGGGTTCATCACCGATTTCTGTTTTGTTTGGCCATTCAGCTGGAAATCCCCAGTGCTTTTGCCGATCTGTGCTTGGGCTCTTCCAAGGATTTGGAGTTTTAAGAAACGAATTGGGGAAATTGGGTGGGGGAGAAGTTTTCGCAACGTTTGAGTGGTGGACAATCCGGGATGTTTGATGTTGGGTGCTCCCTCACCTTCAGTTGTGCTCTTTCATTACTTGAGGGACAGCCTGGCTTTGCTGGCCGCTGTTTGTTTTGATTCAAGCAGTGTTGGGTTGGTGCCTAAATGATGTCCTTTTGGGGCGTTGATTTTCCAACTCCCCAACCTCTTATTTTCTGATCCCCATTGCCACCTGTCAAATCTTGCAGCTTGTGATCTCGAAAACAGTTGCCTGGGAGCGAGCAAGCAACTCAGGGCCCCAAGTAGCAGCTTCCAAACTCGGTGAATCGACTTGATTCTACTACCAGGCCTATTTGACCACCAACGATTCCAGGGGTACCTTCCCCATTCTTTCCAGGAATCCTTCTTTCCAGAAAACCTCCGGAATCCCAGGGAAAGCGGCTCGTTCTTGAAAAGAAGGATGGTTGAAAAGAGTGGCGAATCAACCCCTAGAATGATGGTTCTTCCCCGCAGGCAGGTGGGAAGCTTGCGGTGTATGACATCGAGGACTTGGTGAAAGAGGGGCATGACACCCACACCTGCCCTTACCACGCAGCCATGGACTTGACCAATGAAGGCCCGTAGTGAATCAGTTGCCCCAAGCCCTTGCTTTATTTTTGTCACCTTTGTGCTTTTTCATTTCCCTCCTGTCTGATCTGTCGGGTTCAATGCTAGTGGATAGGCGGGTATTCCTTTCAACCAGCGCAGAATCTCGCTTTTTGCAGGATGTTTGGCCCAGAACCATGGTTTATGTTTAGGAAGTGGGGACATGGCGAGAACTTGGGCCCTTGTTTAGATGATCAAGGACTCGTGCGTGCCCCTCCATGCGTTCCCTTGGGCTAACCTGCGATGACACATGTCCGGCGCGAGTTGGCGCGAGGGATCCCTGTTCAAGAGCTGACCGGCACCATGGTGCTGGGGGAGAAAACAAGCAGCTCGGGCTTCTGCACAGACCTGCCATAGGTCCAGGTCCGTAGGTCCAGGTCCATAAGTCCAGGTCCATAGGTCCATAGGTCATGGATGCGAGCTTCAATCCAGGTGGCGAGCTTGCATCCTGGTTATTGCGCTCTAACGAGCAAGAACCAGCAAGGGTGGAGCATGGACGGGAAAAGGACAGGTTCAACTTGGCGCTAGCCCCGGAAGAAGCACTTGAAATTGTGAAAAGGTAAGGATAGAGCATCCTGCCAGGTCAAACATACAGGGGCCACAGCATGCCAGCTTGGACTGAAACTTTAGCCTGAAGGCAATGGTTTATCGAAAAAGGGGGCAGCGCCATCCAGGCCAAACAAATGGAAATCGAACAGCTTTCACCATTGTTTGGCAGGCTGCTTGTGCGGCATCATGCTACCACAAAATCCAGGGGAGCAAGAGCTGTTCATGGAAATATCCACGATTCACAATGGGGTCGCGCTTTGGCACCAGACCACAAGTGACAAGAGGACTAGCACGGCTCAGGCGAGAGTCCGGCTAAAGCTTGCCACACGCTCACCACAGGAAACCTTGGCCCCTAAGGGCCAAGAATAAATTTGCAGCTGGCGAACCACAGCTTTGGATGCCTCGGATTTGCTCATTTCATTTTTTGTTTTTCTGGTATGGCAATCCCCTCGTGCACTCGTCCAAGAAGCCAGCCAGCATAGCTTTCTACCGCCCCTTTGCCGCGGTCTCTCGCTGGCTTTGGCGAACTTCTTCGTCTCGCAGGCGCGGGCATCGTCTTTGCCACGTACCCCCAGATGTTGGACCCCTGCGTTCGGGAGACCAGCAGCTTCGACCAAGTGCTCCAGGACAGCGTGCTGGTCATCGACGAGGCGAGAAATATCGCCATGGACCCTGCATTTACTTTTTTTTTGGCTTGATGGTGTTGAATCATTCCCAAGAGGTTAGGCGACAGGTGAATTTCTGTGTGACACACTCTTGCTTACTTCGGATTAATCCAGAGGCCGTTTTTTTGGGGTGAGCCCTCTTGAATCACATTTGCCTGTGTAGGTAAATCCGGCTGAAGCATTGCTATTGGCTCTTAAGCCAATTTCTCAGGGAACTTGCTTTGCCCCGCGAGCGGCTCTGTGTTTAAGTGTTTGTGATTGTTTGTGCGCGTGCGCACATGTTTGGACGATAATGCTGATTCCATGGGCCCAAGCTCTCCAAACATACTTTCTCTTTATCAGCCCAAGGATCCCACTGTTCCACACCAGTCCCCCCCAACTTGCCTGTGGCTCCCCCCCCCCCCCAGAAGAGCCTCCATGAGGCCCACAACGTGGCGCAAGCCGCCCGGGACTGCAGCAGCTTCCGCGGGAGCATCGTGGACTTTGCGCCTCGAAGGGGCAATTCGGGATGAGGGTTCTACCTTTTGACTACCCCCCAAAAAGAGTTAATCCCAAAAGTGGTTGATTTCCCTACAAGCAAAACCCCTGGGTTTCAGTCTACCTTGCGGTAGTCAAAAAGTAAACCCTGGCTGGGAGTGGTGGCAAAATGGGTGCGTCTTTGTGAGGGCTGGGACCTCACCAAAACGGAAATTTTGGGTGTCCTTTAGTTGTCGTTTTTTCTCTTTGTAAGGGCTGGGACCTCCCCAAAATGGACATTTCCGTCGGTTGTCCTTTATTTTTGTTTCTTCTTCTTTTTTGTGTGTGTGTTTTTCGCTTGAATAAACCGCAAACATGTGGTATCCTCAAGAGATAGAGAGAGAGAGAGAGCGAGACACCCACATGGGTTTTTTTGTTATTCCCCTGGAGGGTTCTTTTCAGCATTGCCTTAAACGGAATCCAAGAAGAAATCCACGTTTAGGGTGGCCCTAATTTGACATATATGCCCTAACTGGCTTAGTTCCATGCAAATCTTCCATGCTTGGGATTGGGATCTCCTTTTGTCCCCCATTTTCGGGAAACCAACAGCATGGTTTAAACCACTGCTTGAACAAGTGGGCTTCAGTGAATGGGGGAGGCCAGCAGTTCCCCAACTTTAGCTGGCTTAGCTCAAAGTGAGCTTCATTCCTTGTCACGTTTTGCAGGCTTCGCTGTGCTGGCTCTAAGCCTCATTTCGTGCGCGTGAAATGACATTTTGGTGGCTGGGCCAATGGCCGGCGAATACCTGGATTTTTTTTGAGGAATCAAGGGGCCTGGTGAAGTTGACAGGGGGATTGTGGACACTGACAGTATTTTTTGTTTAGTGCTTGTTTTTTTTTTCTTTTTCCCCAACAGCTGAAAGCTTTGGGGTCTCAGCCCAGATAGGCTCCGGGGTGGTTCGGGGCGACCCTGAGCTAAGGTTCCACCAGGGTTCCACCAGGGGTTCCACCAGGGGTTCCACCAGGGGTTCCACCAGGGTTCCACCAGGGTTCCACCAGGGTTCCACCAGGGTTCCACCAGGGTTCCACCAGGGTTCCACCAGGGTTCCACCAGGTTCTGCAAGGGCGGGGTGGTCTGAGGTGGTTTGAGGTAAGGTTCCACGAGGGTTCCAGCAGGGTTCCACCAATTTCTTCGAGGGCTGCGGGTTTGAGGAAGGTTTCACGAGGGTTCCGCCAGGGTTCCACCAGGGTTCCAGGCTGCGGGGTGGTCTGGGTGGTTTGAGGTAAGGTTCCACGAGGGTTCCACCAGGGCTGCAGGGTGGTCCGGGGTGGATTGAGGTAAGGTTCCACGAGGGTTCCAGCAGGGTTCCAGCAATTTCTTCGAGGGCTGGGGTGGTCTGGTTTCAGAAGGTTCCAGGAGGGTTCCACCAGATTTCCACCAGAATTCTGCCAGGGTTTCACCAGGTTCTGCGAGGGCTGCAGGGTGGTCCAAGGTGATTCCACGAGGGGTCCACCAGGTTTCCACCAGGGTTCCACCAGCCCGTCGTGCTCCGGACGAGGGTTCCACCAGGGTTCCACCAAGTTCTTCGAGGGTGCGGCGTGCTGGTTTGAGGTAATGTTCCATGAGAATTCCACCAGAATTCCACCAGGTTTTGCAAGGTAAGGTTCCATTCCAGCACAGTTCTAGCAGGGTCCCACGAGGTTCTGCGGGGGCTGCGGGGTGGTCCGGGGTGGTTTGAGGCAAGGTTGTATGAGGGTTTCAGGGTTCCACAAGATTCTGCGAGGGCTGTGGGCCCTGAGGTTTCACAGGGTTCCACAAAGCTCTGCAAGGATTCCACACGGGTTCCACAAGGCTCCACAATGCTCCACCAAAAGTGTGTCGTGCGCCCGTCGTCTGAAAAGCCATCGGATCAAGATCGCTTTGCTCATGGGCGGAACACTAAGCAAAACCAAAATCAATGGTTTTTAGCGCACTTTCACTGTTTTGTGACTTGCTCACTTGCTCAGGCAAATGTTGGCTTTGTGGCAAATCAGATCACGTCGCTGCGGCACTCACGCAGAGTAAATGCTTGGCATTGCTGCTTGGTGGGCTTGGGGTTCCAAGAATTCTACGAGGCTGCGAGGGCTATGAGGTCAAACGCCAAATTCTGCAAAAGCTATGGGGCAGCCCTGAGGAAAGGTTCCAGCAAAGTTTCACGCTGAGCTCCACGAAAGTTGCGTGAGAACGGTTTGCGAGGTTCACCGGGCCTAGGTCGGGGCCCGATTGCACTGTCGGGGCCTTTGGGCCCGATCGGCCCCGTCAATTGTACCAAGCTGGCGTCGCCTAGTTTTGCTATAGATACAGTTGCAATCCGCATACTAAGGAAAACCGGCGTTGAGCTATAATATGGGTGGCTGGGGTTGCACCACGGGACGATCGGGGCCCGATTGCACCGTCGGGCCCCGATCGGGCCCCGATTGCACCGTCGGGCCCCGATCGGGCCCCGACTGCACCGTCGGGCCCCGATCGGGGCCCGATTGCGCCGTCGGGCCCCGATCGGGCCCCGATTGCGCCGTCGGGCCCCGATCGGGGCCCGATTGCGCCGTCGGGCCCCGATCGGGGCCCGACAATTACCAAGCTAGTTTTGCTATAGATGCAGTTGCCTTCCGCATGCCAAGGGTCACCGGCGTTGAGCTATAGTATGGGTGGCTGGGGTTGCACCACGGGACGATCGGGGCCCGATTGCGCCGTCGGGCCCCGATCAGGGCGAGATTGCGCTGTCACTCGTAGCTTTGCTTTACAAGGCGGCATCCTCAGCAACACCGGCGGTAAGGATGGTGCCGGGGCGTTCCGCGAGGATTCTGGGAGTTATTTGTTCTTTTTCCCCAACAGCTGAAGGGTTCCACCAGGGTTCCACCAGGGTTCCACCAGGGTTCCACCAGGGTTCCACATGCTGTTGGGGATATCACCTGAGCTTATTTTTTTTAACTATCTGATATTTGTTTGCTACATAGACTAGGTGTCCATGGCACCAGGGGTCTATTACGCAGCAGCGGGGGCTGCTTACGGCCTGTGGGAAATGTCCCTCGGCCATCAAGAGCGTCGTCCACAGTGGAATGCCAATGCCATCAGGCATGTGCTTCTGGCCAAATACCGATTTAGAGCGGTTGGAAGGGGAGCCATGGCAGGGTCAGAATTCGCCATCAACAGATTTCAATCGCCCTTCATAGCCCCTCTGTGAAGTTTGAGAAGTTGCAACTGCTTTCGGAGTCTTGTCTGTTGCAACGCATGATCTTCAGACGAGGCTTGCGCAGTGAAGGCTTGCTTCACCACACAAGAATCAGTACTCTTGTTTGATGGCGGTCAAGGGGTGCAACAAGAAGACTGTGGCCAAGGCCTGGCAGTCAAATGGCGCTAGTTTTGAGGGTAAGTTAGAGCGAAGGTGTTACCTTGTGTCCGCGTTGAAGACTCGGGCCTTGATATCTCCAGAATCTTAACTGCCCTTCGCCATCAGGCTTCCTGTGAGCCCTTCCAAACAGAAACCTAAGGCACCAGGGTCCAAAGTTGGGACAGGCTTTTGACCAGCCACGCCTGAGGAGCATCTCATGTCGAAGCTTCAAGGCCTGGCGAAGGCAACCGCGGAGCAGGAGGCAGGTGTTCCGCCTGGATCCGGGGATTCCCAGTAAGACCGTGGCCTCCATGGGTTTGGGTGTGCCATTCTTACAGGCAAGCCGCGGCAAGCCCCTTTTTGGCCGGATAAAGCCCCCCCCATTTTGGCCCATATTTTGAGCCAAGCTGATTCATGTAGACGTCGTTTCGACGATTAGGCAGTTCGCTTCTGACTACAGCCATCCTTGGCACATGGCCCAAGTCAACTGGGTGAAAGGTGGGTGACAGAAGGACCATGAATCATCCCCTTATAGTTCATATTTTTGTCGTTTGCATGCCATCCTCCTTGTTAGCCATGGCAGGCTGAGAAACAGTGAAACTACTAAACTACCCAAGCCCCGAGTTTTGACAGAGAAGTACCTGACATGGACAGAAGCAATGTACTGTACTGCAGACCAGTTTCCATTTAAGAGAGCCGGGTAAGCAGCCAACCTCGCTATTTGTTTGCCATTTTAACATGTTTGTTCAAGGTTCCCAAGGTTAAATCTGTTGTTTCCTGGGTTATCATGTCATCACTGCTCAGTTCAACTTTTTCAGTTGGGATGGGGTCCTTGTCAAGATGATAGCCAAAAAGGAGTGGCATGCATGTTTGGACCAGCACCCTCCAAGCCTGCCGTGCTCTTGTGTGAGCCATTTTGGGTCCATGTTTGGAGCCTCCCTCCATTTGGTTGTGGGTCAAAATTATCCCGCCAAAAAAACCGTGGGTTTTTGCCTTTGTTCCATTTGGCGGGGCAAGCCATTTTGGGGTTGCCCATGGTTGCCCTATTTTTGACCCACAGCCACATCAGACTCCTGGCAACAAAAATCCAAAACCCACGCCTGCTCGCGAACCCATACCCATTTCAAGAACCCATCTTCCGGTCGTTTCCTTCCTCGCCTTGGCAAGTCGCCTCCCCAAACCCCGCAGGCGGTGGACTTGGCCTCCCGCGTTTGTGCCGCGGTGACGCGGCTCCGAGCGCCTGGGCGCATTGCAAGCGCCGGGGTTTGCGGTTGCTTGCTATATGCACGTTTCCTATTTTATGGCCCGCTGACATGGGGTACGACGAGCTTATGATAAGCTTCTTGTTGTTTTATTATAGCGAGCTGACTATATGGCTGTGGTTGTCAAAAATAGGGTACCCCCCAAATGGGTTGCCCTAGTAAGCGGAAACATGGACCAAAACCTGCGGTCCAATTCCTGGTGGTTTAATTTTGACCCATTCCCATATGCACCTTGCCTATTTTATGGTGCGCTGACCTGGGGTACAACGAGCTCACTCTGCAAGCTTTTTGCTATTATAGCCAGATTGTAGCGAGCTCACCGATCGGGGTACGAGCGAACGCCATGACAGAGTTTTTGTTTGGGGGGATCCCTGATTTCAGGTTTTGGATTTGTTGTTAAAATGTGCAGAGGCATGTGGGGCAATGCGGACTTGGCTCAAGTTAGCGCTTTATTGAGCCCGCTCCCTGGGAGAAGTGTTGGAGCTCCGAGGGCTGTGAGTCGTGGCATGACCGCGCGCAGAGAAGTGGAAGGAGACATAGGCAGCAGCACTTGCAGGGAACAGGTAGCTCTCCATATCATTTTCAACAGGCCTCAGAGACCTGGCGTGTGCACCAGCCTGAGAAACAAAGAAGCGAGCATGTCAAGAGTTGGGCCAGGTTCCTGTAGGCATTGCCTTGGCCCTATTGGGCAAATTGGGGCTGAACCTTCCCTGTTCCCTTCTTGAAGGGAAACCAAAAGCTCGAGGTTGTGTAGAACATAGTGGTCTAACCCCTGGTTTGAAGCAAGGGGCTTGTATTTCCTGCCCCCCGGAGCGACGCGTGCCCCATGCTTCGCAATGGACCGGGCGGTGAACATCCGTCGCCCGAGCTTGCGGTCGCCCCGCAAGGGGCCCAACCCGCAAGGCCTTGTGAGGCACTTCCTCTCGGAGGCCCGGGAGGTTTGGACTTGATTGTTTTTTTTGGTTGAGCCTGGCGGGCCCCTGCATGCAGAAAGTCCAAGGATTTGTTCCATCAAACGCGGGCTGTCGGTTTTTCTTTTTAGGGGTGGGGTGGAGGTGTTGCAGGCAAGTACTGACCTCTTTGAGCCTGGGGGGGAACGGTTGGCATAGAGCAGTCAGGAAGGGAGCTGTTAGTTCGAGCATAGGGATTGACCATATGGTTTATATTTTTTCACATTTCGGAGTCATTTTATGGTATGTTCGGTGTGCGGGCCCAGCCTTGCCTCTGCAGAGTTTGGGCAAGGTAACGTTCAGGGGACCCGAACGGATTCTAATATATTCCATGAAACGGGGCTCGATCGCTGGCTCACTCGGGACGATCATGTGCGCAGCATCCCATTTGTTAGAACAGGCTCACTTAACAGGTACCTTCAAAAGATGTTTTATGGCAACGGTCACGGGAAAAACAGGGTGGTGCTTAGCAGGGGATGAGACATGGAATGATATATAAAAAGAATCATCCAACTGGTGGTGTCCTTTATTTGAAATTCCCCAAACAGTTCATTCCCTCATTCCCTACGGAGCACGAGCAAGGAAAGCCAGGCTGGTTCTT
>CAUJNA010000768.1:867150-887150 GCA_963377175.1 Effrenium voratum
GTTTTGAGAAAGCAAGTTCTGTGGTTTTCCTTTTGGTTCCCCTTTAAACCACCCTCAGGGGTACCCTCAAAACAACACACCCACCAGCACCCTCCAAACCCATTTGGACCTGCGTGAGCAATTTTGGGTGCAAATGGAGAATCCACCCTTGGCGGGTGCTGGCATTCGCCTGAGGTCTTACTCACTCCCTGAGTTTTGGACTTCGATCCTTTTGGGCTTGGACCATTTTGGTGGCCAAAGTTCAGACGTTTTTGGGAGTCAAGGGACTCAAAAGATCTCAAAAGAGCACACTCACTTGCTTGAGAGGGATCAACCCTGCCCAAAACTGACCTTTTAAGACCTGTGAGTTCCCCCCTCTTTGGTCCATGCTCCCGCTACTGTGGCAGCGAAAAGGAGAGGGAAGAGATGATGGATGAAGTTGATGGCTTCATGTTTGGGGAATGAAGCTAAGCTATGAACGTTCGGCCTTTGATTCTTGGGTCCTTTGCTCCATGCTTAGTCCAATCAACCCCTGCCCAAAACTCACCTTTTGACCTGTTTCCCCCGCTTTGGTCCCTCCCTGACCCCCAGGATCTTCCCTAAAGAGGGTCCAGACTGGTTCCACTTTTGGGGGTCACATTAAAGCAGCTCCAACATGAGTCCCCCCACACGCTCATTTGATCTCGCCCCAAACGGGCGTCCGCTAGGCCTTCCTGAAGCGCAAGTGCGGCGGCAGCCTGCTGGCGGCCTGGCGTCGGCACCTGGACCGCCATGGGGGCATGAGCGCGCCTCGGCGGATTCCGGGCCGCGCGGTTTTTTCTTTTTCCCCAGATAGCTGAAAGCTATAGGGTTCTAAGAGATCTGCGAGATTGGGCTGGTGCTAGGGTGCAGTTTGGGGTGCTGGTGTAGGTGCTGTGTGAGGTGCTGATGGCTCAAGATTCACGGTAGGGTGCTAGGGGGCATGCAGTTTGGGGTGCAGGTGCTGACTTGGGGGGTGACGGCGCGCGCATATTTTTGCACGCAGGGGGGAATGCAGTTTGGGGTGTGGTGCTGTGGGACGCAGTTTGTGGGGAGCTGTTTGAGGTGCTGGTGACGGTGCGAGCGCATTGTTGCGATATTGACGCCCGGGTGCCATCGGGCATGCAGGTGACGGTGCAGGCGAATGGTTGCATCTTGACAGTAGGGTGCAAGGAGGGCATGCAGCTTAGGTGGTGGTTTGGGATTCTGTTTGGAGCGCTGGTTGATTTTCGCAAGATTGACGGCTGGGTATCTTGGGGGCTGCTGTTTGGGGTGCTCTTCAGGGTGATGGTGCGGGCGCATTTTTGCTCAATTGACGTTGGGTTTTGCTTGGGGCGTTCTTCGGGGGGGTGCTTTTGCAGGTGCTGGTGTGCAAGCACTGCTATCTGGCGTCTATGCTGGTGTTTTTTTTTAAACGGCGGTTTTTTCGGGGGGGGGGGGGGAACCGGGGTCTGTTGATTTGATTCGCTGCTTTCAATATGTGGTTTAGTTTGTGTTTTGTGGGTTTTAGAGAGAAATTTGAGTTCAGGTTGGTAGGGGGAACATGTTATAGTGTTTGTTTCAATTCGGCTTCCAAATTTTATTTTGCCGGACCTGGATGTTCTTTTTTGGAAGCATATTATCAGGGGGACCTGTATGGGGACTAAAAGGGGAGCAGCATGGCGGGCTGGCTTTGAGAGTGCTTTGAGAATGAGTCGCAAATGCAGGCAAGGCCGGGATTTGTCTCTTGGAAGGAGCTTCCTTGAGCCTGCTGTTTGAGGGTGATTCCAACAAAGAATGACTTGTACATTACACTCAATGTCTTCAGCAATATAAAATGTAAACAGACAAACACACATCCATAGGTGTCCTTTTTGGTTGATTTGGTGTAAACAAAATAGAGGGCGATTCCTGGTTTACCTGGTGGTTGTCTTTCAACTACCAGGGAAACCCATCTATTTTCAACCAAAAAGGACACCTATGCACATCCACTTTGCGAACCTTGGACCGCTATGGACCGCTTCCCAGAGTCATGTTACGCTCGCCTTAGCTCGCCACGAGCTGAGGTCCACAAGTATGAGCTCGCCAAGGCGGTGAAGCAGCTTTGCTGGCCCGGGGAGTTCCGTATCCTTTGGAAGGCGTTGGACAAGGCCGGCCATGGTGGAAATTCCCAGCCAGGGGCTCATATATATATATATATATATGTGTATTATATATGTATAATTAAGGTACAAACAAGTTGAGTCAATGGATGGTACTCGTCTGACCTAGCCAAGGCGCCCGAAACGGTGCAACCCTGCCCGAACCTGACCCCCTTTTTTGTTGGCGTCCTTCCCTGAACACTGAGAACATACTTGTGAGGGCACAGAACGTGTTTAGAAGCCCTTGCCTGGAACTGGTGTGACCCCGCGCAAGGGAGCCCCAATGCCCAAAGTGTTTTCGCGCCTGAAAGTTTACTTAAACAGCAAGTTTTAAGCATAGTTACAAGCCGGCATCTCAAAAACATTGCAACGCCAAAAGGAGGACAAGCCGAGTTTTTTTGATAATATCTTATAGAACCGACGAAACAGCACCAGCACGATTTGCTTGACCAGCTTAGTTGCTGCAACAGCATGGCAAAGCCCTGAAAGCAGCAAGGTGGCAAAATGTGGCAAAGCTCCAGAAAGAATTGTTTAGCTTCGCAAGGCCTTCAGAATGCCCTTGAAATTCAGAAAGCCAAAGTTGTTGAGATGTATTTGAACCACTTACAAATTCAGGCACCAACAAAGCCAATGCATGATTTTGGACCGGTTTCATTTTGAGTGCGTTGCCATGCGAGGAGCAGCAAGGTGAAACACGGCGTGGCATGGAAAACTTGCTTTAGAATGATTGTCAATGCTGGCCAGGAAGTTGAGGGTGGTCAAGCTGATTCGGTGGAATTCTTCTTTCCTTCGCTGAGAAAGAAGCAACACGACAGGCTCAGTGCGCCATTTTGAAGGCTTTCAGCAGCAAACCCACAAGCCTATTTTCGGAGTCCGTGCGAGCATCTTCGTTGTGGAGGGAGGAGAGAGGAGGGAAGCGTATGAAGAGTGGCGTGGCATTTGTAGTGCAGCTTTCACTGTGGAGGTTTTGCGAGGAGAGGCGGCAGGTCTGGTTTGAAAGAATTGTTGAAGAGCCGGATCGATTCCTTTGTTGGCAGCAGACTGTTGCTAGAGCGCCCTTCCGCAACGACGTGGCTCCGATGGAATTGAATCATGTTTGCTAATCGATTGTCAATACGGAAATAGCCATGCCTCCCGGCAGGACAAGAGCGGGCTAGTTTCATACCAAGAGCTGGACATGCAAGGGGCCGAGGTGCTGGCAGAATTCAAGCTTCTTGGCTGCATGCTGCACAGTGTGACTCAGTGCTACGTTTTGGAGGTGGGCAAATGTAATAACTGTTGGCCGCTTTCCATTTTGCAAAGGAGCAATTGAGCAAATGGAGAAAAGCACAAGCCAGTCAACGACCGGATTGAGCCGGGCTAACTCAATATTGTGCAAGTTATTAAGTTGCGTGCTCGACAAGACTCAACCTTTGCAGTTCGCTCGCCAGAAGGGGTGGTTGCTGTGACTTTCTTCACAGACAATCGCAGGAAGATATGGCTTCGTGGTTGCCACAGCTTGTGAATGACCCTTACGCGCCAGAAAGGTTTTCAGAATTCTTTCCAGAACCTTCCAAGAAGGTTCCTTCATAACTTCTCCGGCAGGAAGAGAAAGTCAGAAAGCCAGTCCTGAAGCCCTTTGGCTTGGTGGCAAAGCTTGCGAGCGCTCAGGTCCTTTACCTTCACAAACTTTGGTGGGGCAGAGTCTGCCTTCCAGGCCATGGACAAGGCCGCAGGGCGAAGGAGTTTGCCCCAAAAGTGCCGGAGGGCGTGTGTCCCGAAAGTGGATCCCGTTTGAACTGGGAGACCCCCCGTCAACCAACTAGAGGATTTACAACTCACAGATCGATAGAATGCTTTCGGAACAGCCTACTGGTATTATGAACTGGGTTCTCGGGTAGCTACGGATGCCCACAGGCTGTGAATGAGGCAACGTTCAGCAGCTCGGCATTCGACATGCCAGATGCCAACTTTGCCAACGACTGATTCAGTTGCTCCATAATAACTAGTGGCGTCGTGCGGCTCCCTTTGAGTCACTTTGGAGAAAGAAGGCCGCACAACAACCAGTGGCCAGGACCTTTTTTGGTATCCCCTTTCCATCGCTCGAATTGGGTTCCCAAATAGGTGAGCCATACGAATCGTGGTTGTTGTGTGATTCCCTTCTAAACCAATATTTCGGGGAATCTTGATTTTCTAAAAAGGGGGCGCAAGTATCAGGCTTGGTCATCCCTTCCCCCTGCTCCTCAGACTTCCATCTCGGGTGTAGCCACTCCCAGGACCCAACCTCCTTAACTAGGTCCCCCCAGCTAGGTGCCCTTTGACCGTTTCTTTTTTGGGGGAGCGTTCCCCTACTCAAATAGACCACAGTAAAAAGGGTACCCTTATTCTAAGCACTCTACTGGAGGATTTAGTTAATGTATGGAAGGCGAAAGGGGAGCTTCCCCATACATATTCAAAAGGTTGTGGGTGCAAGAAGAATCCCGTATGGAGAGGAGGGGAGGCTCGGGATCCCAAATTCTACGGCATTCCCTGGGGCAGTTGACATCTTGTATTGGCTTACCCCCTGAGTTCCTGGACTTTTGGGGCTTGGACCATTGAGGAAGCTTGGTTGCTTTTCTTGGCCCATCCATTCGTTCGTGAGAGTTGAGCAGGGGGCATCAGGCCGAGCCCCTGGAGCCTCTTCGTTTCGAGCATCGGGCTCTTTCCAGGCGAGGAACGGCTCGGGCCGTCTTTCAGAGCACGACTTCCTGGAGGAGTGCCAGAAGCACCTCGCGCAAGTGGGCGCGAAAGTGAAAGACGTGATCCAGACACAGGAAATTCACGCTCCAGAAGGACCCTAGTAAAAAAACTGGGGGCTGCACCCGAATTTTGGGGGTCCCAAGACCCTAGTACCTTGCTAGTACCCTGCACTCAAATCCAACCTGAAGAGGTTGCACCCAATGGTTCCAAAACCCGGACAATTTGAGGTGTTTTGGGGTCAGAGGGCCTGGTATTCAAGGTCTAGGGTGTCCCAAGGGTGCAAGATGGGAGGTGTGGTTAATTTTAAACGGGAAGCCACCAGTACAGACTTGTTGAACTTAATCCTGAAGTAAACTAAGCCACTATGGGTATTTATGGTGTGTTCCAGAGTTTGTTTAACATCCATGCGCAACCCCGTTAAGTAGGTGCGGCATCCCTTAACCCAGTAGAAAACGGTGCCAGGCCCTAAACATGATTGTAAGAGAACGGCCCGGCGCACAAATAGGCAATCATCGCCCATCAGAAAGCAAACTGTGGGCGAAGTGAAAGGATTGACCCAAGCGATTACAAACGAACACTGTCCAGGTTTCCAATGTGAGACGGGGGCTTAATGAATGCCATCGCATCAATGTTGCATACCGTCGCAGCCGATCGACTTCTTTAAGGCATCCTGTGGGCCATTGCCCTACCCAGCAAATGTCAGCACCCTCCAAGGGTGGTCCATTTGCGCCCTGCAGATACAAAAATGGACAATTCTTGGAGGGTGCTGGTACTTCATTCTCCCCATTTCAGGCCGGGTTCTGTCCGTCGTTGGGTTTTTTCTCGGCCCGGGCATCTCAGCTGCAACGGGGGGGGGGGGGGCGCGGGGTGCAGCTCGCTGAGGCACGGGTTCACGGCCTCGAAGCCGCTGTTCCGGGGCTTGGACTTCCACGCCACCGGGCACATCACCCAGGATGCCGCTTGGCCGACCGCTGGCCCTGGCCCTGGCCAGTGGCGGACGAACCCCCCCCCCCGTCTTTTCACCCAGTTGGGCAAATTATATACCCAGCTGGCGACCGTTCAGGACTTTTCGAGAGATGCGCGTTGTTTTCAGGGAGCCTTTGTGCATGGGGCCCGTGTAGAGGGATTGTCGGTTTACCCCTTTTTTGGGATCTGATCGGGAATAAAGGCCGAGGGTACCCTTAGCTGCGTGCGAAAGAGGCAATGCTTGGTGATTTTCCCATCCAAATGCGGATGTCCCGTTTCGAGACCCCTAGCCTATTTCCACTTTCCGGGACCATTGTTCGTGAGGAATGTGGCGGTACCCTTATTCTGATTTTCATGGAAGGGGACATTTGGCGGCTTGTTGTGCCTTTTCAGGATGGTAGTCTCCCAAAACGTTCCTGTGAACTGCATAAATTTCATTGATAGGCCCCCAGGCGTCGGGGTCCGGTCGATCCGAGGAGATCCATTTTGTGGACACCTGGCTGTGTCCTTCCTACCTCACGGCCCCCAAGAGTGAGACAGCGGCCCACGAGTTCAAATCCCGCAGAGGGCTCAGTCGGATCGGATCGGGCATTTGGGCGAGGTCCGCCTTAAAATGGGCTTGGCTTCAAAGGGTTTCGCTTGGTTTCCCGTGAAAACAGCCCCGAAAGTGCAACTTCAATTCCATGCAAGATCAAGATGTTGTGTTCGATATCCTTCCCGTGGTGACTGTAAAGGCCTTGTCCCAGTGCCCTAGTGAGAGTGGTTTCCTACCTCTGAGGCTCTCACATGTTTTGCCATTGGATGGGGTGAAGCTCGGTCCTGTGTGCCTTGACTGCGAGAACGACCGCTCCCCGTCATTCCGACGCCGCACTTCACATTGCGGCTTAAATAGCGCGTATCAGCGCATGCCCCAAGGACAATGCAGGGCAAAGGCACAGTCGGCCAATTCTGTGCTCCCAAAGTCAATGACTTTTGGTTCTTGTCAGGTGAGGGAGACAAGCAGCTTATGAACGGCTCTGCAGCAAGTCAACGGGGGCAGCTCGCGCACGAAAGACCTGGCCTGATAATTTGGGCGTCTCCAACCAAACCGACCACCCCTGCAGTTTGTTTCTTCACGAACGAAAACAAATGGCCATGGGTCAAAATCCCGTACCCCATAATCAAAATCCCGTACCCCCAGTGAACATCCCAATCCTCACTAAAATAGACTAAAATGGGTGCATTGGTTTTGACCCACAGCCAAATAGGAAATCAGCAGGAAGCCAACTCAGAGGTACAGGAAGCCCACTAAGAGATACCAGCCCCCAGCTGTAACATCCATGTAGCGAGCCGTGCGATGGCCCGGTTCGCCGCGGAGCTGTTGGCCATTGCCCTCGCGCTTGGAGAGGGCTACGCGACTTGACTAGTTGGTTGGATCCTGAACTGCTAATTACAATAGGTATGGGTCAAAATCAAACCACCAGGGACCGCAGGTTTTGTTTTTTGGTTTTATTTACCAGGGTTCCATTTTGTGTACCTACTTTTTGATCCACACCCAAATAGCTTTTGAGTGGAAATTGTGGGTTTGTTCCCACCAACCAGCAAACAGTTGAATTCTCGTAATGATTGCTTGCTGATTAGTAGATTAGTCAGCCCCTGCCCCCCCCAAAAAAAAAACAACGGGACAGGTTTTGGAGGGTCCCTTTGAACCCCCCTAGTTCCCTTTCTTTGCTGTCCTGGCTTGTCTTTTCATTTTGTTTTTTGTTTTTTGGGTGGGGGGGGGGCAGGGAAGGTTTATCGCAAATCGGGGGGAGGCGACTAATGTCTAACCTTGTTTGACATGGACATAGTTTTGGTGAGGCAAACAAGTTATAGAAACCGTTTTTGAGGGTGCAATAGCCACACAGGTGACGGTGGACCCCGGCCACTACGACAGTTCCTACGCCGCGCAGAAGAGCTTTGATGAGCAACGGACGGTAAAGGAATGCTTCTGCGGCAAGAGTGTGCACAGCTCACTCTGGACGAAGCTTGGCCAGGCTGTGCCACTTGCTGAAGATGAAAGACCAGATGCGAAAGGGGCGCTTAGGAAGCCCAAAGTCTAACCTGGATGGAGTTGCGCGGCTTTTGATTGGGTGTCTCGGTTCCGTCTGGTGTCTCTGGCAATGTTAAGCTGAGGACCTTTCTCCTTGGGTTGGGTCTCCGTTCTGTTTTTCTTGGCTTGTGTCTCTCTCTGGCTTCAGCACTTCTGAGAACCTTCTACCAGCAGCTGCAGCAGAACCTGGCGGAAGACCCCAGCTTCACCGGGGACTGGGTGCACCAGCTCTGCGGCACAGCCTATCCTGTGATCTTCCGCGCCTCGGAGCTGCCCAGTTGAGGCCCAGTGGTCTTTTTGGGAGGACCCCCAAGAAAGGCTTTCCTTTTGGAATCTTTTTAGCAACCAAATGGTCCCATGATTCCCTAAAAGAAGGACAGTCCCGTGTCTTTTTGGAGGACCCCCCCCCCAAACAAAAATAGATGCAGGTTTCCCCTTTGGAACCCCTTTCCCTTTGGAATCCCTGGCTCCCCCCCCAAAAAAAAAGAAAGAAAAAAAGAGGCTGCACAGTCCCAGTTGTCCGGTCTTCCCTTTGGAATCCCTTTAGCAACCAAATGGGGGTTGCCGAAAAAAAGGACCATGTGCTTTCTGCTTTGTTCAAAAATCGATCCCTGATCTTCTGGGTGCTAGTCGTTGAAGCACCCGCTACGGATGGATTGGGGATCCGCGCCGCCCCATTTTTGAACGGCGTAGCTTGGGAGGACTCGCTGCAATGTGAGCATTGTGAATTCGAGGACCCTGTTGTTGTTGAGGCCAAAGGAAGCAGCATGAATCCGGCGACTTTTCTCATGTACGCATGGTACCCCGTAATTGTTGGCTTGGATTGGTTGTTTGGGGGTTTGAACCCCGCTTCCTTTTGAAGCCATCCAGCAGCCAGGAGGTAGCGCGCGGGGAGAGAGAGAGGGAGAGAGACAACAAGAAAAACAGCCACGCCACTAAAAAGGGGGTAAGGTCATTTGCGAGGGGCGCATATATGGATGGTGCAAGCAGTTTGGAATTATCCTGTTTTCGTCACGTGAGGCGTGGTCTCGCTGGAAGCAGACGATACCTTCACTTTGAGCACTGACTGCCCTGCAGGGGTGCTGAGCATCTCAGCCGCCTTTGCTTCTTTTCTTTTGGGTGGGGCTTTTGTTCAAAACACCCTGGAACAATCAGAGGGCGCCCCCTTCCACTTTATTTCGGTCGGGTTTCCATATAACAAACAGCCAGCGCCCAGCTTTTCAGTGGCACCCTCTACATCCCTTTTTGTTTGGCGAGTTCCGGCTGAAAAACATCGGCCCAAACATGCGAACGAGTTTTCGCCACGAGATGCGCTCGCTCTGAAGGCATGGTGGTGGTTTGTGCCCAGTCTGCTGCGCTGCAACATCAGGCCGGGCTGAAGGCCTTCGACTGGCCTCCGCAAGGTGCAATGAGCCTAGGTGAATCATAGCGACCTCACACGACCGAACTCACCCAAAATGGTGGTTTAGGTGGGGAATATTCCCCCAACCTTATTTCAGGTTGGTGAAATATTACACCCAGATGGCTGCGTGTTCCCAAGAGCTCTTGGGGTTGGTCCAAGAAAACAGGACACCAGAAGGACAACTGTTCAAAAGGGGATCAACGTGAAATCGACCTTCGTGACATCTTTCGCCAGTAAACTTGGCAGCTCATCCAGTGACCCCTCTGTGAGGGCTTCATATGTTTCGGTGAGTCTCCGCTTGGTGGACTGACGTTCAAAATGGACATGTAGGGAACCTTGTCTATTGATAAATCAATCGCTTGACTTTCGGCAAGCAGAGAAAACAGCGGAAGCACCCCTTCAGCAATCTCCACGTTTCCCCCTTTCGGCTAGAGTGGCTGTTGGGTTAAGCTTGGGGAACCCAAGCAACTTTGGTGCATTTTGCTTGGATGTTAGGACTTTGACTTTTTGCCAACTAATGGGTTCTCCATTCAACCACGAAAAGTTAAACTTTTAGCAGGGGAGCAGAAACCAACCAAGGCAAGACTCCCATTTTGGGAGTCTTTTTTGGAAACGGAGCCAGGCAGGGCCTCAGTCTGAGCCGGTTGCCTTCCGCAGCACCTTGGAGCGGCTGGCGGAAGCAGAGGTGGACCTGGAAGACTGGGGCGTCACTCCCAGGGTGGTCTTGCAGGAGCCGCGTTTTTTTCTTTTTCCTTTTTCTTTTTCTCTGAGGTGTTTTTTTTTTGGGGGGGGGTCTTTTTTTTCCTGAGGGGTCGGTTTTGTTCTGAGGGCTCGGGACCGGGGTTCGTAGCTACAGGAGAATGTCCGTTTGGGTGCCAAAAAAAGCGCGCTCAGTCGTCGCAAAGAACATCCTTCCAGCAGGTGCAAAGAACTCACCACTAGGATCCACTATTGCAAACAACACTCATGAAGCGGTGCCAAAAACCCAGGTGGCAGGCGGAGTTTACTCGCAGCCCTTTGGATGGTGGTCGCCCCGTGGTGTGCTGAAGGAGCTCTCAGGGGCCGTGGTTGGCTTCTGTTTCCTAAATGAAAGAACCGCGGGGGGTCCATTCAAAAGAAAACAAGCCCAGTTCACTTGCACCCTCTAAATCCCCTTTTTTGGTTGTCAGGTTGCGAAACCACTATAAATCGTCGACCCCAAGAAGGAGGCTGACTTGGCAACAGAAGAGTGTCCGGAGAATGCGAAACGATCTCAACTCCCATTGTCTAGTCGGTTTTCAGGTGTTGTAGAGTTGACTAGACCAGTTTGTTCTTTTGTTTCTTTCCACATGTTTGTCTTTTAGGCAGAAAGAACTGCACACTTTTTGCAGGCAGATTGTGTCTGGTTTGCTTAGACATCAGAAAGCTCGGAGCCGTTGGCCTTTGATAGCCGCTGGCCTTCGACCAATGTCCAGAAAAAGTCTGGTGGCTAGGGATGTGGCCCGGACATGAGCTGGTCATGTCTCAAATCCTCCAAATTGCATCGTGCAAAATTCAAGGGTGCGATGATGTCCAACAAATCCCCGCGACATACATCAGCTGCTTTCCTGCCAAGCCGCAAAATTCACCAAGGACTTATTTCAAGGGAAACCGTGCATTCCAAATATCCCATGTTGAGGATGATTTGTTCCCGCAAAGGCTTCCTTTGCCCGTTTGCGGTGGTCAGCCGAGTCGAAAGCATCTCGCCAGGAGGGTGAGGCAGTGGGCGACTTCTTCGGGGAGTTTTCCTTGAAGGAGCCTTTTTGAGGATTCCAACAGGGGTCTCTTACGAGGATTCCAGCCACGGGGGGGAGGTCAAGACCTTAACCAGGTCCTGTGCATGTGTTTGTTTGATCATTTGACCAGCTTGTTTAGGATGAAATATATTTTCGTGTATGTCCGCGTATGTAATGAGTAAGAACCAGTTAGCACATGGTATTGTTGCCCAAACAATGGAGACGTCTCCAAATGCGCGATATAGCCGTTGCCCAACCACAAATCACAGAAGACACCTCCATCCAAATCTGTGTGCTGTAGCTGCAATTACCTTTTTATTGGAGGGGGGGGAATTCCAAAAACTATTAGAACCTTTCCCCCCCAACAGAAGACACCTCCCATTCTACGGAGCATTTCCCCCCAACCCCAAGAAAAAGAGAGAGATAAAAACCATTCAAAAACAGAAGACGCCTCCCAGTCTACAGCGCCTTCCCCCCCAACAAAATTTGAGAGAAAAACCGAAACACAGAAGACACCTCCCATGCTACAGAGCCTCCCCCCCTAAAAAAAGAAAACAAAAAACAGAAGACACCTTAAGCCTTAAGCCCATTTTCTCTCACGAGGAGTGCATCAGTCACTGCAACCGGGTGGCTCGCTGCCTCTCCATCTCCCACGGGCCCTTCGGGTGCCACCTGAAGGCGCGCTGCGTGGGGTCCAATGAGCCCATGGTGCCGGAGGGCGAGCAGCTGGAGCTTGAGCGAGCCAGAGACACCCCCCCCCCGGGTTGCTGCTTTTTTCCACTAGAAACACATATGGATTGTGTTTTTATTTATTTTTTGCGGGGGGAGTCCATTTGCTGATTCCATTTGTTTTGGGAAGGGGGTCATTCTTTGTTTTGGGGGGGATTTTGGCAAGTTCTATTTGGGAGGTCTCAAAAACTGGCTATGGCGATTTCTGTTTTGCACTTTTTGAGTGAAACAGGTGAGATTTTCCGAACTGGAGCCACAAAATGTGATTCACTTTTTGCAGAGGGGTCAACAGCAACCAAGAGGGCTTCGGAACTTGGACAAAACAGGTTCCGTGGTTTTCCCCTTGGTATCCCTGAAAAAAACATGTGAAGTTGCCCCAAGTTGTTTGCTTAGCTTCCCATGTTGGAAGGTCTTTTCCCATGTTCAAGAGTAGTTCCCATGCTTTGAGAGTATTTTTGTTATTTTCCCTGCTGGTTTTAAAAAGGAATCGATCACTACTGGAAATGTGTTTATGTTTTCCAGGGGGCTTAAGCAAATGGAAGTAAAGGATCCAGGCCGCGCTTCTCAGCTCGCCCGAGCTGAGGCAGGGTGCGGACTACCACACCGTCTACCGCAAGAGCTGCGGAGGACCGCGCGGCGAGAAGTCGCAGACGTCGTCAACGAGCGCGGGCCGCAGCACACACATGGAGGAGTTGCAGCGCCTGGGGCATGTTGCTTTTCGGTTTTCTTTGGGCAAAAGACCCGGTGTTGGCCTCCCAAAAGTGTGTGTGTGTGTGGTGTGGTGTGGTGTGGTGTGGTGTGGTGTGGTGTGTTGTGTTGTGTTGTGTTGTGTTGTGTTGTGTTGTGTTGTGTTGTGTTGGGTGTTTGTGTGTGTGGGTTTGTGGGATTGTTTGTGGCTGATTGCCTGAAAGGAAACAACACCCTTGTGCTCGCTGTAGCTTCCAGGGTCGGTTATTTGAGTCTCTCAGGCAGTTGGAACCGAGCGACTTTGGACATCTCTAAATCCCTTTTGATTTGCGTGTTCCCCACAACTAAAAGGTCACCCCCGAAAAGCACTGCTTCCAACTGTCCACTGCACCTGTAAGTCGGTGTCTTAAAATCGCGCATGACCACTTTCTCAATCCAAAGATTTTGCCCCCCCCCCCCTCCCGCCCCCCGAAAGCTGGTTACCAGTCACAGTGCAAGGGAATCCCCCTTTCCCAAGGGCAGCTGGGTCAGAGGTGCATTTTGCTTGGATGTTGGGACTTTACTTGTAACTTTTTGCCAACTAATGGGGGTTTTCCGTGTGAAACCACTAAAAGTTATTCACTTTCGCAGGGCTTCGCAGAGTTTGCAACCGAGGGGTTCTTGGCCCCCGCCAAAAAAAGAGTGCTGGTTACCAGTCAGTCCAAGAGAATCCACCCCCCACCCCCTCCAAGGGCAGCTGGGTGATCCTTTCCAAGGGCTGGGTTCTTGGCCTTCACCAGTCTAGGGAATCTCCACCTTTTCAAGGGGTGAGTTGGCCTGAGGAACATGATGGGCATGGCCCTGCGCGCCTTGGAGTTCTGCCTCCACTGCCTGGATGCCTCTCCTTGGCCCTTCTTGCTGAGCGCCGGGACGCCCAGGGCTTGCTGAAACAGGGCCTGTGCCACAGATGACCCCTGGTAATTTCAGGAGGCGGGTGGGTGAGTGAGTTTGCCCTCCCAAACACATTGGTTCCATGCACGCGTCAGAGCCGGAGAAAAGAAAAAAGAACTCTGGCTGAGGACCAGCATGCTCCTGACCTGTGCAACTCGAAGGATGTCATGTTAGGTCATGTTATTCAGGCGAGCTCACCTTCATGCAGGTCTTATTTTGTAGAATTTGCGATGTCAACCTTCTGGCAGGCAGAAGTTGAAGAAAACACAGAGGGAGGCGGTGCGATTACAGGGAAACTGAGAATGAACCGCTGAGCTGTCCCTTGCAGAAACCAAGGTTGATAACTTTTGAAGTCTCCTTGCGCCACCTTGCAATCGTCACCATGCTGTTGTCTTGGGAGTGTGGGCCGTTTCCTTCTATCGCCTACCTCTTTCGAGAGTCCTGGCGAAGGAGCAGCCGCCGAAATGTTAATGGTTTTCTTTGAGCCTCGGGAAGAAAGCCATGAAGCACAAGCACCAGGGTTGCCAGATGGTTGTTTTCTTTTGCTTTTGTTTTTTTTGCCCCTTTTTCTTTTCTTTTTTGTCTTTTCGATCGGGCACTGCATGGGCGCCCATTCCGACAAACTAGTCAATCAATCAAATCAACACCGGCAGACTCAACCGGGGTTGCCGCGCGGATCTCAGGAGATCCTGGAGAACTATGCCCTTGCCGTGGAGGCGTGGAAGCCGAAGCGTTGGTTTTCTTGGGCCAAGTGGCAGTTTCCATGACCCTCCGATTCACATGGAACCTGGCAGGAGGTAGGGGTTTGGACCAGTTTCCTTTGCCTTTGACAGGGACCCCCTGGCAGGTTCGAAGTTGATTGGGAGGGTAATCCTACAAAAGGTTCGGCCTTTGGCGGGGGGAAGAGCAACCCAGGGTTCCTTGACTCGATGTCCAATTCGTGAAGTGATTTGCCCAGGTTCTGGGAAGTAGGGCTTTAACGGGAAACCTTCAAATTGACAAAGTTGGGATGGCAATTGCCCGCACTCCCCGAGTTCCACAACTGTCGCGGAAGAGATAGAAGACTGGTGTCACAAAACCAATGGTACTATTTTGGGGTAGGCGCACCACTCATTTTAGCCTATTTTAGTGGGGATTGGGATGTTCACTGGGGGTAGGGAGTTTGACCCATGGCCGCATCATGTTTGTTTGACTCTCAGCCACTCCACTCAGGAAATGAACGCCTTCTTTTAGGAATTCCCTTGAACAAAGGCGATGAAGTAGCCACAGTTGGACGAACGTCGGCCAGACTTCCATTACAGAACTGGCCCGTTTTCCGTTACCAAGCCATATTCTCCTGGCACAGAAATCCATCAAGACAGGCCATGCTGCCATCTCCAACGATGTTGCACAAACACTCTGCAAACTGAAATAGGACACACCGGGCCTTTTACGGCCTTAAAACTTTGAGGCCTTCGATCTCCTTGGATCACTCGCCTTTGCCCCAGCTACAAGCCAGTGGGCCTGTGGGGGAGTTGGAGGCCTTCGTACTCTACTGATATTGGGTTATATAGATCTTTAGACTTTGACTTTTTGGGAAATCAAGGGGTTTTCCATTAAGCCCAACAAAAAGTTAAACTTTTTGCGGAGGGGTCCTTTCAGCAACCGAGCGTAGAGCGAGCGAGGCGCCAGAGCAGTTCCTGTGGCACCGCGCCTCTGGGCGGCACCTGGGGCCCTCCACGCAGCCGGCCGGCGGCGACAGCCTGGAGGCTGTGGGGGTTGGAGGGTGGCTGGTGGAGGGCATGGGCTCGAGCTCACCCATGAGCTGGGGTAGAACCAGCGAAAGCCATGATAAAGGTCCTTCTGCTTGGGGATCCAATTCGGAAATCATTTTTTTGGAATTAGAGTGACATTTGCGGAGGAAATGTCCGGCTCGGAGGGCTTGTGTTTATTCGCCTTGCGAGGGAAGAGTTTGTTTCTTTCTTGTTCTTGCTTTTGGCTTTGTTGCCTGCTGTTTTCTCCTGTCAAGGTCATCAGTGCGCCTTCAGAGACATTTGCAACGGAAAGCGACTTCGACATGGGAATTGCAAGGTTGGGGCCATGGCTCCAAAAGATTAACTTAGTTGTGTTGTCTTGTTGGCTAGTGCTAAAAATGAATGTGTGTGTAAGCAACCTTTTTTGGGGTGGTTGTAAAGGGAAAGCTGTTTTTTTTTTGTGTGTTCTTTCCGGGGGGGGGTCACTTCTTTTTAACCACCAAATATGCCCCCCAACCCTCGTTCGAAACAGTTTGAACACCTTTCGGCAGCAAAGGTGACCAGGGCCCTTTGCATGCCGGTATCCCAGTCCGGCCATTCTACGCCTGGGCATTTTCATCGATCGAAGGAAGCATGAGGGTTTTCAAGCAGGGGTTGGTGGGGTTATCAAGCATTGCTCGTTTCGTGCCCTGAATGGGAGTGCAGAGTCAGTTGGCGGACCTTTTCCCCTGCAGCTTCTGCTTCAATGTGCTTGCACCTATTTCTGGGCTCTCATTTTTCCCTTGGGCTTGCGTTGAGGTTTGTGTTTGGTGCATTTGGGGGCATTATCGCTTCCATCCCACTCAGTTTAGTTTGCAAGCCACCAGACCTCTGATAAGTCCACCCAAACTTGTGATTTTGGTTAATTGTTGAACACTTTTCTATAGTTTTTCTGGTTTTGCCGATATGTCAACCCCCAGGTTCGTTTTCATATCCTTTTGAAGCTTCACTCGGTTTTTCAAAGGTGCCCGAGTCGCTCGCACTGCTGGGGAACCTGCCCCCTCTTCGGCTGAACCTGCTCAGACTCCAGGCGGGCTCCAAAAACCAAAAGCTTCGGCCTATGGCCGGCCTGGAATGGTTGGCTTCCTTTTGAATTCCTCCTAAAAACACAAACAAAACGGGAATCGCCTTGAGAAAAAATCCATGTAGAGTTCAGGGGCGAAGCTAATTGGCTTGCTGACTTTGATGTAATGCACCCCCCCCGGTTCTGTGATGGAATTGCAGATTCCTTTGAAGCCTGGCAGAGGGATGACCTCATCCAGCTGTTAGGCCAATGCGATGGTTTAGGATACATAGTTCTTGCGAAGAAGCCTCCAAGAAGGATCTAAGAGCCCATGTTAATTGCGTACTATTACGGATTATATCGAGATCGTCTGGGAAGAGGAGCTAAACAGCCATGAAGGTCCCTTGAGGAATTGATTCTTTCATTGCCAGTTCGGGAATTGCAGTACTCGGATTCACAGGGAATCCAAGAAACCATCATGGTTCTGAGCTGCCCAAGGCCGACATAGGCCGACCTTTTGACATTGTCCGTTGTTGTTTTGTTTTGTTTTCCAATTTGGGTCCATATGGAGTCAAGGTGATTCAAAAGGTGATTAGCCAAACATTTCCAGGTCCCTTGTGATCAGTGCCATTCAAAGAAAGGCAGGGACCCAATTTGGATGACAATCCTTATAGCAATCTTGGTTATATGAACCCCCGTTGTTTTAAAATGTCGGTTTGGTGCTGGTCGGAGGGTGCTGGTCTGCGGGCCCCCGGTTATGGTGGTACCTGAACCCCAGGGTTCGGCTCAAGGTCCGGTGGATCCGGGGCCTGGAGATGGAGGCGCAGTTCTGGCGGGGCAAGCTCTCCCGCAGCCCGGAGGAGAACTGCACCGAAATCCCAACGGGCCCGTTTATTCGTTTTTTTTTTTTGGAGGGGGGGGACATGTGGGGGTTGAACCATTCGGGGCATTTTTGGGGGCTGATGTGTCGTTTTGGAATGGTAGGTAGTAGGTACTGGGTTTTGAGGGAAACGACGGATGCTTGCTGCTTTTGAGGTGAACCAAGGAAAGTCGCTGCTGTTTTTGTCTGTTTTGGTTTTTTCGTTTGGGTCCTGGTGGGGCCCAGGGGCCCAGGGGCCCACCTTCCCAGGAGAACGTGAGCCTGGAGCGTCTGCTGAAGTGGCTGAAGCGCCTTGGCTTCCATACGAGCCGCACAGCGGGGAAGCCGCAGGAACTGTTGGGAGGAATCCATGGAATTGATGTGCGTGGACAGCCAAGTTGCCGGTTTTTGGTTCCGGACACTTTACCAGATAAACACAACCACAGTTGCTGGGAAAAGAGCAGGAACTGACGATCCAGGTCTGTTTGTTTTTGTGCGGGTCCTTTTGTTCATCCGATCTTGTAACCTATGGCCCCCTTGCATTGTACAATTCACATGGGGGGTGCTGGTTTGGAGAAATTATTGATGTTTTGGCGCATGGCCATTCTTTTTTGAGAAGACCTAATCCCTTCTTCCTAATGCTAAACAGTCCCCTAATACTAAAACCGATTTTTCAGAATCCCACATGTGGGATAACTACTTTTAGAATAGTCAATACTAAACCCCTTTTTGCACCTTCAATACTTCAAGCCATACTTATAAAGTGGGGACTTTTTGGTAGAAAAGGAAATCCAAGGGTTCAGGGCTCCTGCTGATTTCTTTGGGGTCTTTTGCCTGCTTCCCTTAAATCCAAGCCCTGGTTCCGCCTGTCTTTTTTGCGCAGGTGGCTCGGGTAGCTGGCTGTCTTGTTGCCAGTTGGCCTGCCTGCCTGCGGGCTGACTGACTGGCTGGGCAGGCTCTGTCTAGAAACAACTAGCAAAACATCCTTTAGTTCTGCCTGGCTGCGCTTGTAGTTGCAAATAGGGATGTGTTTCCTGCTTGCCCAGCCAGTGTCTTGACACGGGCAGTGCAGTGGCTGGCTGTGCTGTCTGTCCTGCAGCTAGCCGCCTGCCTGCCTGCCTGCCTGCCTGTCTGAGGCACAGCAAAGCAACGGTGCTTGCGAGGAAACAAGAGAAGGGTTTCTCACCTTGTGCTGGAGGGTTTTAGTATTAGGGTCCGTGGTTCTTAGAATTAGGGTCTCGCTGCCTGGCCTGCCTCCTTGAAACGAAACAAAGAGGGATTCCTCACGTGCACCCCTGGTACTGCAGGGTTTTAGAATTAGGGTCCGTGGTTCTTAGTATGAGGGTCTCGCTGCCTGGCCTGCCTCCCTGAAACGAAACAAAGAGGGGCTCCTCACCTTGCACACCTTGTACTGGGGGATTTTAGTATTAGGGTCCGTGGTTCGTGCACACTTGCTGCGGCCTGTCTGTCGTTTTCTTCGGCCTGCCTGCCGTCTTGCGCGGCGGCTTGCTGGCTGCCACAACGTCCACGCCGCAGTCCTTCACTGCCTTTGCCTCCGCCAAGGCTGTCTGCTGCTGTGGCGAGCGACTTTCCTGGCTTGCTGTTGCCACTGATCGGGGGCTCTTGCCCCGCAGGTAGTCCAGCCTGTAGAACAAGGGCGGGCTGTCTGGCCCTAGTCTACTCTGCAGTGCCTTGAGCGCGCTCTTGGTCTTCACTGCCTGCTGGTCTGCCTCATCCTCGTGCAGTACCAGCTGCTGGCTAGAGCTGCCTGGGCTGTCTACTGTCCTCCTGTTGGCCGGAGGTGTCCGGCACTCCTCTGAGCCTTTCTTCTCTATCCGTGCTCTCTGCCCAGTGTCTGGGCTAGCTGCCTGCTCCTGCTGTCACGCCACAGCTAATTAGCTGGCTAGCTGTTGTCAAGCATGACATGTCAAACATCCATTTCTGTCTTCCCCTCTCTCTCTCTATCCCTCCCCCTTCCAAAGAAGTGCAATGACCAAGCTGCCTGCTGGGCCACCAGTGCTGGCTGGGCTGCGCTGTCTGCCTTACATGAAGCTGCGCTCAAGTGCCTCTTGCCTGCCTCGCTGTTTGCACGCTGACTATCCACAAGTGACATGCAGTCTACTTGCTGCCTAGCGGCCATCTTGCACTGTCTGGCTTCGGTGGCGGTCTTACAGCAGGCTTGCTGGCTGGCTGGCTGCGGATAAGCAAAGGCTTGCCCTCTCTCGACTTCTCTCTCCAAACAGGGTTCAAGAAGAAAAAAAACGAACCGGGGACCCCTAATACTAAAACCGTTTTTTCCGGGTTTTTGCAGGGGGATCTGCTTAGTATTAGGGGGGGCGTTTAGCATTAGGGGGAAGGGATTAAAGGGGAGCCAATAGGAGAACCAGCATTTTTTCATTTTTTGTTTTTCGGCCGGTGGGGGGGGGGGAGGGGGGCGTGCCCATGCGTGTCCAAAAAAAAAAGGACACACCCATCCCCAAGCGGGTTTTTGTTTCCTTTCTGCGCACTTCACGCCTAGGACGGGAGAAGTGCCTTGGACTCTGCCGGGGGATGACCTCTGTCAGTACTTGGCCCAGGCGCGTGCCGGCAGCGCCTCGCAAGCCAAGCTGGTGGGGGGGAAGTAGCATGAATTTGGGATGCGCCAACAACTTGAGGTGGTTGTTAAATTCACAGCTAATTGGGCCCATCTCAAAATATGGTACCCCCAAGATGGCTTGTTGTCCTTGTTTTGTCTTTAAATCAAGCCCAAAAAGAGTACCCTCAAAAAACCACACCCGCAAAGAAGCCTTGACTTTGCAAGACCCCATGAAGCGACCGCTCGGGAGGCCGAGACGGGAATATTCTATGGGCGGGAACAAATTGAAAGCTGCGAACAGGTTGGAGCTGGAAGAGAGAGCATGGATCCATTCGCGGCTTTTGAAGCCAGTAGGTACACATCTGCCCACACGACAGGGTGACCTTTTCCAAAGGTGCTCGTGAGGCAGTTCCAACG
>CAUJNA010000768.1:892150-994650 GCA_963377175.1 Effrenium voratum
ACATCCCAAAACGCCAATGGCAGCTAGGAATTCTCCCAGCTCGCGTCTCAGGCATCTTGCAGATGCTCCGCGTGGCGCGACCCAACGGCTGGGTGCTGCTGCGGCACGCGCGCAACGAGGGAGTGGCCGGGAAGTTTCGGAACGGCGGCTGCGCTGAAGTGGACTTGGACTGGTGGACTGGTGGACTGGTTGCCCCCTACTCCCTTCCCAAGAATTAGTTCCCTTTTTTTTTTTGGGGGGGGGGGTCCTCTTTGTTTTCCACTGACCAGGCAAACATGATATTTTTTTGCTGGGGTCCTAATTCCAGCCTAGCTCCAAAGAGCCACTTGTGTAGGGTGTATACGTAAATATGTTGAAAGCCCTGGTTTTCCATGGTAAATAGATCCTGACTTTGACTCGTTGCCCCAGGGTCAAAACCAATAAAATCCAATTTTGGGATAGGTGAATTCACCACCCATTTTAGGGCGTCCGTTCGCACGAGGGACAACGATGGTTGAAACCATTGTTGGTTGGCATGCACAGGGGAAACCTCCCTCCAGGGCCACTTAGTTGGTGCAAGATTTCGTCCATCCACAGTAGAACCAGATGTAATATACTTTGACTGGTTGCCCCAGGGTCAAAACCAATGGGATCCCATTTTGGGATAGGTGAATTCACCACCCATTTTACCTATTTTAGTTGGGATTGGGATGTTCACTGGGGGTAGGGGGTGTTGACCCATGGCCATATGTGAAATATGTTGAAAGCCCCGGCTTTCCGTGATGTATCGTTTCTTTCAAGCCAGGGGCAGGGGCTAACATGATACCAGGAACAAGTGGATCTTAGACTTTTGGGCCTGAGACACCACCACACGGCCCAAGAAGCTGGCCTGCGTAACGTGTAACTTTGGGCAGCACAAAGTGGGCCATGAGGAGCAGGTTCCAAACGAACCCCATGGCTTGAAGGCTGTGCACGTCCCACAGCTAGACTAAGGCCCATTCTAAATGGTCTTCGCTTGGTTGACACGTTTGGGTCGGGTACTCCGATATGGAAAATCTGGACTGGGGTGTCTGATTCCGAGGCATCAGAGGCACAGCAAGGGGAGCCATGGGAAGGTCATGGTTAAAAGACTTGTTTGGTTGCCCCGGCTAGTCGCTAGTTGTTTGCACCTGTGGCTTCTCCTCCCATTTCAGGTTTGCACCAGTGGGCCTTCGACGTGGAAGGCCCCTCCGACAACTTGCGGTTCTTGATTTGGCGCCCTGGATGTATACGAAGACCTCGATCGTGACAGCATCTAGCATGACAGCATGACATGGGTGTGTTGTTTTTTCGAGGTTGGACCCCCCAAAAAATGGTGGTTTCCTGGTGGTTTCCTTTTAAAACCAAATAAACACGAGGACTGGCATACAACAAATTCTGCATCGCGCTGTGTAACACGAGCACGAAGATTGGTTTGACATTTGATCAGATTGGTTTGTCTTGACGCACTGTTTCAGCGGTCCAGCCAATGTATGACACTCCATTACCCCCTTAGGAGTTGTCAAGATGTGCTTGTGTTTCGGTCCTGGCGATGCTGGCTGCCAACGTTTGCTTGGTGAATCTATTTAAGTGTAAAGTAGTCACGTCGTGGAATCGCCTCGGAATCGCTGTCTTCCATGTTTCGCAGCGTTGTTTTTCACCATGTTATGTTAGTAGCTGTTGCGCAAGGTGCGCAAGCCTGATCTTCACTATGTTCAGAGTTGCTTGAGGCTTGCTTAATGCCTTTCTTATCTCCACTTGTGTCCAAACTAAGGCACTTCTTCCAAATGTTCAATCGGTTGGTTTCATGGTGGTTTCCAACAAGGTCTCGTTGTTATTTGAGACATTTTGGAAAGGGGAGCCAACAACCCCCCCCCCCCAGCCGCACCCCAATTCCCCCCCCCCCCCCCCTTAGGAACCCCGACCTCCGCCTGGACGTGTCCACGCACCTCCTGCAGATGGGCGTCGCGGCGGAGGTCCGCACTCGGCTGCTGGACCATCCAAATGGCGCCGATGCACCGGAGGAGGGAAGCAATCGCTCGCACCTCGCTGAGCACAAATATGTCTGGGTCAAAAATAGGTACCCAACATGGAACCCTGGTAAAGGAAAAAAGGACAACCTGTGGTCCAATTCCTGGTGGTTTAATTTGACCCAGGGTCAAATGAGCAACTGCTGGCCTTCCCATTTGCCAAGAGAAAAACCAACGAGCGACTGCATGCACGAGCTCTGTACCCGTTTCAATTAGTGCAAGTGTTCGCATTCATTGCACATCCCAGCCTTGTGGGCTCAGCGATGCAGTTCTGGGAACTGGCTGTGGGTCCAGAAATGACCCCCACTTGGGGGCTCTCCCGATGAAAAAGACAAGCCCACATTGGCTCGCCCGGCCAGGACGAGAAGTACGTATGGGTGGAGATTCGGAAGCCCAAAGCGCAGGACAGCGATGGGTAGCTACCCGTCAGGTTCTATGGTGGGGAGGGTATCTAACTTGTTTGCCCATCTTGACTTTCCCTGGCGACTGTTTGCCTTTTTGTGTACCGTTTCCTGAGTTGGCCATGTTTAGTCAAGTTTTGCATTTTTTGGTCGATATTGAATCCAGCCATTTCCAGATATTTCCAGGCCCTTTGGGCAACTGAGTTTCCTTTTGGGTTCTGGGTCAGCGCTTTTCTGGAAGAAGATCCACAGAAAGAAAGCGGAGGTTACCCTCAGGGGGAAACAGAACGAGAAGACACACCAATATGTTGGTCCCTCCAATCATCCGGGAGTGTCCAAAGTTCCGAGGTACGGCCCGCAGGACGCCTCGAGCCATCCAAAAGGGGTTCGTCCCAATTTGTCCATGTGGGCAATTTGGTTGTGGAGTCACTGTCTGCAATAAGGCGTCCAAGCAACACCGGGGGGGTTGTACCACAGACTTTGTGATTTTCAGCTGCACCGTGCCTCATTTGTCAGATGAGCCCCTGCAAGGAGCTCGCTGCGCACTTGAGGCAGAAAGGAAGTGGCTAGCATGAGGGAAAAAGAAGCCGCTATAGAACACGAGGGCGCAAGGTGGGAGAATGGTTTGAGGCTTAGCATTCAGGGCTCATCAGGGCTTTCGGGTTTTAGTTTCGGTAGTCATCCGATGCCGGCCAAATACATTCCGGTTGCTCGTTCGCTCGTTCGTTCGTTTGTGGCCCTGAGTCTTGAGTCCTGCAGCGAACTGGTCAGTTTTGCTCCGTATCCACACAACCTCTTCCTTCAAACTCCCCCTTTGACAGGGGCTTCTAAAGGATACCTTTTGAACAGTTAAACACTCACTTACTTCTATCAGCTGAGTTTTTGAAGCAGGTGGATTTTGGATGTATCCTTGAAGGAAGCCCGCTGAAGGGGTCCAGGACCTCGTTTAGCCAACTTTTCAACGAGGCCTGAAGAAGATCTACCAGAGCTACCTGAAGGCATGGCGGTCCTGCCTGGACAAGGCACGGATGGAGTCACTCAGTTGCCCAGTTGCCCAAATCCGACCTTTTCACCTTTTGACCTTTTGGTTTTTCAATTCGGGTTCAATTTTTAGTCAAGGTCTCAAAAGGTTAACCTTTGATTTCCAGGAGTTTCCCAGGTCCTGTGGGCCAGCGCTCGCCGCTGGCTTTGCTATTTGTTAGGGGTTGCCCTCTCAAGGTACACAGCATTACAAGGCCATTTAGCAAGGGTGGGAGCCCCGCGTGTTTGCTTTTTTCCCCGGGGGGTAGTGGTTTGGGGCTAGTGGGAACCGCAATCTTAGCCCTGGTCCTGCCCAAACCATAAAACAAATAGCCTTTCAGCCTTTCCAAAGAAATGTGCTTTGCTGCCGCGGTCATTTACTCAGTGGACTTTGGATGTCTAGGGTTAAATTTGTTTTAGGGTGCCTGGGCTCCAGGACAATAGCAACCGTGTGACCTGGCAGAAGTTCCAGGCGGGGCAGAACCCGACTGGTCCTGTGGGAAAAATGGGACTTCGGCCCACCCCCCCCTGTATTTGTTGGGCGATATTTATATAAGATTCTCCGGAAGAAGGAAACATAAGGACACGATCCGCTGTTGTTTGTTTTAGTTACCTAGTTTAAAACACAGTCCCCAAGTTGGATGTGCAGTGCCTCAAATGAGTTCTGTCCTGTTCGTCTCCTTTGGAAGCGATCCAAAGCATGTACTCTTGAAAATTTATTTGATCTGCAGAATCATGCCAACCCATTCCTGAGAAGGTGCCATCGAGCCCTCACGATTTGGAGCATGCCTCAAAGCGAAGCAAGAATACATTCTACAACCGGGCCAAACTCTAATCATTTGTCTTGGGGTTTGGCTCTGCCAGTTGCTGCACAACCCCATCATCCAAAAGTTTGTCAGATGTTGATCAAAGGCACCTGGCGTGAGGCAATTTGTATGGCCCTGATGGTGTTCTTCCAGACCATGAGAGGCAACCCTGCAGCTTGACCCATGTGTCTGTTGCTTGATGCTTCGCGATATTTTTGCAATGTCTCTTTTGAGATATCACGTTGAGGTTCTTCAAAACTGCAGCGTTGTACTGAGACTGCGCAACGACATGGAGTCAACAGAAAGACCTGAGAACGATCGTGGGAAGCAGCCTTGTCAGCGGGGAACACACAGGTTGTTGGGTAGCTACACTGGTACTGAAAACTTGCGATGTTCTCGCTGGAGCTGCCGAATTTTGTGGACAGCACATGTACTACAAAGTTGCGAGTTTCGAGCTGGAGCTACCAAAGTGTACTTGTTTGCTTGCCATTCTTGCGCTGGTTGGATGCCGGCCAGATGACCAGAACCTGATGGTCTTACACAAGTGGTGCAGGTGACCAGCACGCGTCGCAACTTCTTCCGCCTCCGGTATTTCTGATGCTTGTTTCCTCGGCTGCCTTTGCTTCACCTGAGTCAGGGAACCCTTGGTTGGTTGCATGATACACACAGCTTCCTGCTGTGTCAACCTACCCCTCACAGCTTGCTGCTGGCTTGGGCCGGGCAAGGTTAGTTGGTGATTTGGAATGTGTCCGTTTTGGGAATGGAACCCCGGGCTGTAGATGGTGAATGAAACACCCCCTCACCACTACCGATCCAACCCCGCAGGAGGGCGCCAACCGCGTCTTTTTTCACAATGACCTGCCTGGTGCCTGGCGCTACCTTACAGCATCTCGGAGTTGACGGTGTGATCAGGTGGAATAGGGCTGAAACCCTGCAAAACGAAGGCGGTAAAACGAAGGCGGCCCTTACAAAAGAAGCCCATGTTTGCACCGTTAAATTTTAAATTTGCACGGAGGCTTCGTGCCTTTCCAGTGCAGCATGGTGACTCCTTTCTATGCTTTCATCTACAAGCTTCCGTGTGGTAACGCGTACCTTGTTGCCAGCTGGTGGCTGCTTTGCTTGCAACATAGCGCGCTGAAGCATTCATTCCAGCAGAGGCCCCTTGACCAAGCAGCAACTCATTGACGCAAGGAGTGTTTGAGTTGGTGACTTGCTTTGCGTGGCTTTTGTTCACGTGCAGTGGCAAGCTCAACATGGATGCAAGAAGCACTTGCATACTCTACTTGCATACTCTACTTGCAGGAACTGGTTGTCAGCAGCTTATGGTTGCCACAATTGTTTTTTGCCTGCAGGTGCTTTCCCGCACAGGATTTACACTTGTTTTGGCCCTTTTGTGCGGTGTGCGGCCTTGGGTTTGGTCAGACATTGTAAATTCAGAGGTTGCCGCTGGATGGGCGGCTCAGCGCCGGGTGAAACCTTGTGTTGGCCCTGGAGGGGTCGGACGTTGGTTGAGGGGTACTAGGTCCCCCAGCTTGCCCTTCTCTCCCCTTTTTTGGTTGGGAGGGTTCCCCTACTAAAATAGACTACAGAACAAAGTTGGTACCCTTGTTCTAAGCTCTCTACTGGCGGACATAGGGTATGTACCGCCCTTTCCGATTCAGACAAGCTCCAGGGTTTGCAGCGACAGGTTTGTTGGTTTCGTTTAAACCTGAACATGTAAGCTTTCACAGGTTTAACAAGTTTGACTTGAAGACTTGCGAGTTGGGGCGGGCAAGTCTTGGGATTGGATTACTTGAGGCCGGGGCCACGTATCTCACCTTGCATGACATTGACCCGGATACCGCCAACCTGATTTCCACCTTCCAAGCCTTCGCAGACGAGCATTTTGGAGGCCCTCCGGCAGCAGTTGGGTGGGGGCCCTTGGCCGTTTGAGGGGGGGGGTTGAGCCTGGGTGGGCACATGGGGCGGGGGCTGGGTGCATAAAGGGGTTCGCCAGACGATAGCTTAGGCGTGTGTCGTGCAATGTGCTTGCGCAGTTCAAAGGTAGCGGCCATCGTAGATCATAATACTTGCCTGGTGACCCGGTGAGCCTTTGTCAACCTTCACTAGGAGGCAAAAGGAGAAGCAGCTTCGGCTGAAGGATTGGAATCATGATTGAGTTTCGCTGCCTCGTTGAACTGCATGTGTTGCGCGTCAAAAAGCTTGTCAGCGGTTTCAGAGCGACCCTTGAACTTTTTGTTTTTGTGTTTGGCGATTTTCACTCGCTTGCCAGCCCTCTACGGACTTTCAATCGGTCGAGCTGAAGCTACTCGCGGCTTTTTGCATATTTAGCAAAGGTTGCCTGCGCAACCATCAAAAGGCGAACAATCTTCGAAGGTTTGCGTTTGTTGTTGTTGTTTCTTTGTTTCGATCGCAGAACCCTTGGCGGACTTTCGGCGGGTCAGCCTCGAAAAGCTTAGCAAAAGAGAGAGAGAGAGAGAGAGCGAAAGAAAGAAAGAGAAAGAGACAGAGAAAGAAGAAGACAAAGAACAGCAGAGAAGGATTATAATAGAGAAAAAGAGAAAAGCAAAAGAACCAGAAAGAAAAAGAGAAGGATATTGATGAAGAAGCGACAGAGAGAGAGAGAGAGAGGGGGAGAAAGAGAGAAAGTGGACAGGAAAATAAAGAAAACGATGTATAGTGCGATATATCAATATAAAGCGGAAGAGGAAGATACACAACATAAGAGGACGACACACAGCAAAAGCTAGAGAGGGAGAGAGAGATAGCAGCAAAAAGACAGAAAAACAAGGGACAGGATGAGGACGATAACGAGAAAGATAAAGATAACCGAAAGGGACATATTAAATTGATACAGAGAGAAGGATAAACATACAGAAGAGCGAGAGAGAGAGAGAGAGAGAGAGAGAGAGAGAGAGAGAGAGAGAGAGAGAGAGAGAGGCACGGAGAGCCGGGGAGAGAAGGGAAGGGAGGCTATAGTTCTTGTAGTTTCGCGCCCCGCCCCCCCCCCACCCCTCCCGCTTTGCTGGTAGCTGGTAGGAATGCCCTGTGCGTGTCAAATGTGTTGTCCCATGCTTGGGAAGTCGGAAGCGTCGAGCAGGCATGATGTGTGCCTTCAAGCTCTTTGACTTGGACAAGAACGGCTATGTGGACGTGACCGAGTTCTCGCGCGTTCTCATTGGCTTTGGCTACCCGGGTGGCCAAACCAAGGCAGGACGGCCGGAGGGGCAAAAGACGCAAAAGACGAGGGCGGGACCGTTCAAAGACTGATTGAGAGCAGCGGTGTCAAAACCATTTGGTGTGCTTTCAGAAGGCCCCTTTTGGGTTTCTTTGGGTTCCTGTCGGGGTTAGGCCGTCGTTGCAAAGCAAGTCAGCGGCCTGCCAGATTCAATTGCCATTGCGGCCTTGGCATTCGTGAGATTTAAGGAGAAAAGGCTGTCGCGGCACGCGGGGCAAATGCCTCCCAAAGCTGGAAGGCAAACGTTGGCCCCAAGTGGCCCGTGCGCCATTTCTCCGATCTCTTTGCCGACTTCGGACAGTCAGGTTGTTTGCCCAACTTGTCTTTCTCAATCACAACATTGCGCACTGGTTCGAGGCCATAGGGCTGTTTCCGCTTGGCCAGGTGTTGTCAACTTGTTGCAGGCTTCGTGCGTTGGTATGGGCGTGTCATTGGTGACAATTGCCGGGCATTGAGTGGCATGCGCGTGGCACGTGCCATGTTGCAACATGTGAGTGTGTGTTTTGAGGGTATCCTTTTGTGTTGTTTTGAAGGGGCACAAAAGGGAACTGAAGCCAGATTTGGGGCCCACAATTTGAGAGACACTGATGTCAGGCCTTGTTCAATTGCTTGGATGTGGAGAGTCACGGCCGCCTCTCCCGACGCAACGTCTCTTTCATCGATGACTGGGCACGGGCGGGTGAAGAAAGCATAGATGAGACCCGGACGCTTGTCTTGATCAAGGGAAACCTGGGTGCTAAATAACCAACAGCTTCAAATTCATGGACAATATCTTAGTTGTTCAATGCTTGTCGTGCTCAAGGGAAATAACTGCCTAGGTGCACCATCTCTAGACACCCAACTACAGGTTTCATACATCCTTGACTGTACCTGGGTATTTGTCACGGGCGTTCCATGGGTACCTGCCATGCTTGCTTCTGAGAAGTAAGGCGTTTCTCACCACTCCAACTCGGGATAGTTTACTGCATCCAGGTTTTGCCAGGTGTTTGGATGGAAACAGAATGTCTGATACATGATTATGCCTGCTTAGCACTGCTTAGCTGTTTTGCCACGGAGCATCTACGACCCTGCATATCGTAATTCCCCATTGAGCATGCCTGCCTTTACACCAGCTTTTTCTCCGGGGTGCATTGGTTCCCATTCGAGCTTCATTGTGTGCTGCCCGCATCGCTGCTAATTGAGAATGCTTTCACTCGCATTTTGCTACTCAGGATGGTGGAGACTCGCTCAACGGGTAAAGCCTCCAAGAAGGACGCGCCGGTTGGGCATGCAGCTGGCTAAGCTTTTGACTGCTCAGTGTTATTGAATGATAGCGACCGCGAGTTTTGCGAGTGGGTGTCCTCCTGGCGGGAGGAAATCAAAATCTCAGAGCCGAGCATCAGGGTCGATTCGCTGCCCCAGTTAGACCAATTATCCCCTTTTGGAAAGAGCAGCCAACGGGCAACCATCCAAGAAGCTGAGCAGGCACAGCAGCCAGGGTGATCAAAGAACAATTCTGAGAGCGCCGGACTTGCGACTTGTTGTCGGCTTAACTGGTAACTTGCTTTTCTGGGCCTGTTTCTGTTTTATTTGCAGCCCATGATGGGTCGCAAGCGCAGATGTCTAATGATTTAATCTACATACTTACGTATGCGCAGCACATTACATTGTGCTGCATGTCAATGCGTTGCATTACGTGCCGCTACATTGCATGGCATTGCATTACCTTAAATTACGTACATGAAAACGGGGTTCACATACTGCTTCCCAATTAAGCGGCGCACATCTGCTCGAATGTGGGCAAGGGGCCTTTCGAGAGGCAGGGCCCCAAGATGCCCCAGGGCCCCAAAATGCCCCAGGCTCCACAGGTCGTAGCCGATGAATATCTTGTCAATTCAAGGTGAATTTCCTTCAATTGCAGCAATGTTGAAAGCGGAGGGGGCTCAACCAAGCAGTTGTTCGCCGGGTGCTGCCTGTTGTTTCTGCTTGTTTCCAAGGGAAAGGCGGGTCACGGGCGCCTTTTAGGTTGGTCCGATTTGGGAGGAGGTGAAGAAGGTTCCGGTGCCGCCGCGGATCTTGGAGTTGGCCACGCCCCGCAGGCAGCGAAACCTTTGCCGAGCAAACGACAAAAGTCGGTTGCAAGCCTTTTGCGCGGGGCCTGGTGATTTATTTAGCTTGAACCCACAAGAAAGGAGGGCAATGTTGAGGACACCTGAAAAACAAATCCAAGCCAAACATCCAGTTGTCCGGTGGCATTTGCTTTGAATGGAAGCCCCGAAGGCTCCCCTTTTCCACCGGGTCGTGAGTCATGCGACTGGATGCTCACCGGGTTCGAAGCCACGGACATGCCCATGGCGTCCTTCAGGCGTAGGGAGGCCAAAGGAAGACCATCCTCTTTTCCATTTGCTTAAGAATTCTTGTTATTTTCCGAGAGGGCTTCAGCCAATGAAAGCTTTGAGAAAACCGGGATGTGGAAATCCGGATGGTGAATTACAGGAGACGGTACCGTACAACATGCGAAGCTATCTATTTGCATGCAATGCTCGGTGTTGATTTGATTCTAGCTCTACCTATGTAAGTCCATCATGTTTCTGTCATAATTGTATTTCCTCCTGCCGTTCCATTAAGGAGGCGGGTTACAAACTTGAGGGCAAGCACCGTTTTACCCCTGGCGCATGCACTGGGGCAGATATGTCCGAATGAAGTGGTGATGATTTCGAATGGTTCCCTATCCTGAGCAAGCTGAGGCGCATTGCCGGCGCTGCACTTGTTGGGTTTTGACAGTTGCCAGCTGACTTGTTCAAGCGGGTTCGCTGATCGCAGGCATTCAAGACGATCATTTGGCTTGGGCATAAGCTGTGGCTGAAAGTATGGGCGCCCACGCCACCTAAGGAGGGCACAGTTGCAGTAGGAGCTACAGGGGAGCCAACGGGAGACCACCATTCTACCATTCTGGGTTTTGCTAGTTTAAGATAAGTCCACTTGTGTTCGGCGGTGTGCAGGCCTATGTTGGAGCCCTTGGGTGCTGTTTGGGGGTGCCGCTTTTTAGTCGCAGTGGGCGCCAGGCAGCAGGAGGAGGAGTGGGGCATGCAGACCATGCGCAAGCATCGCAGCTGGGCACATTGGAACCAGCTCACCGGTGGGGGTCAAACGACGGGCCCCATCAGTTTTTGTGGGGGAAGAGCATTTTGGCGACCAACACAAAGTTTAGTTGGCTGCTGTTTCGGGACGAATTGGAGGGGTTACATTTTGCCGCAAAAACAAAGTTTGGCTGCTGTTGTTTGGGAACGGACTGGACATGAGCAGGGCTTATGAGCAACATGCAGGTTCTCAACCAGCAACTCACTCGCGCATTGGTGTAGGGTCTTGACATAGATGGTTGCCTTGGCTCTCAGCTACAGTTTGAAGTTAGCACAGGATTTCAATGAGCTCCAAGAGTTGGTTTTATGCTTTCACATGTGGGTTTATCCTGATTTGCCTTTTTCTCATGTCCCGGGAGTCAACCTCGGGCCTAGAGGGATGCCCTCAAAGGAAATCACAATGCAAAGAAGGGTTCATGCTTGGCCTCTCCACGCCCGCAATGACAGAAAGCTCGGGCTGGCGAGCCACAGCATCGCTGTTCTTGACATCATTGGGGGTTATCAAAATGATTGGCCCCCTTTTGGACCCTGGTGCCGCTTTGTGCCTTGTGCCGCCTTTTAGAGGTGTGGCGGCCGCAACCAACACCAGCTGTTGCTTGGTTGTTTTGGAACAAGGCGCCTGGGGGGGAAGGTATGGACAAGCTGAAGGCAGAGATCCTCAAGGATAAAAAGCACATCGACGAGGAGATCGCAGCTTGGGAGCGCGCTTCCGGGCATTCCCCCAAGTTCAAAGAGGAGTCCTTTGGGTGGACCCATGCAGACCCTTTGAGGACGCTTCAAAAGAGAAAAACCTAAACCTCAGGGACCGCAGGGGTGAAAGTTGTGTCCGTTTCATTTCGATGACTGCTCATGCTGTTTCACCGCTTTCTTCTGGCAACTTCTGGCCCCAGAGCATCAGCTTGGCTCAGGAAGAAGCAGAGTTAGACCACGACATCTACGACTATGAGAAGATCCGGTTGAAGAGCTTGATGCTGCGCCAGCGCACCATTCAACTTGTGCAACGCATTGACGATGCGCAGGCCCTTTGGGGCTGTTCGCAAGCACACCCTCCTTGCGAACCGCCGAGGGCGGTTCGAGTTCCACTTTGGGGAGCCATTGATGTGCGCAAAGCTAGTTGTCGCTCTTAATTGCTACGCTGGGGTATGCTTCTGCTTACTCTCCACAGCCACATTCCTGGTCAGCAAGAGGATTCCTGAATCCAGCTCAGATAAATTCTCACTCCCCGAGTGTCCATGCATCTTGGAAAACCATTCCAGTGGCCATGCCCGTGCAATACAAGCGAAACGGCTTGGACTTGTTTGGGGCCAATCCACTTAGGAAATAAGACTGGCACCAGCCGCGCAGGGCGAAGCCTTGCCGAGATTGGTGAAGAAGGCTGCGGGTGAGAAGTCATGGCCCCAGGGATGGTGCCCATGCAAAAAAACCCTGGCTAGTAAATGGGTTCCATTCTCTTGCGCGGGACAATCATGTCAAAAAGCCATTTGTAGAACACGTTGAGGGTCAACCAAGCCATGGCCGCCTTTCTTTATTGAGGGCACCCATTTAGTGTTGCTGTTTGTATTTTGGAAGGCTTCTTCAATACCGCGCGAGCCATTGGTCTGGTCAATTCTTCCTGTGTGGTGACGCTTTTGCCGAAAGAGTGGGTCTATTGTCCAAAGCGAATCGACCTTTTGACCTTTCCATCCCCCTTTTCATTGGCCCTGAATGGGTGGCCAAAGACCACTGTACGTGGGCAATGTCATCGGAAGAGCCACAAATCCAAGCCGCAAGTTGCACGGGATTTCGTGAGGTGCTCAAAATACGGATTTGCCCCTCCCAGCAACCCTGGCCACCTCAGTAAGCGTCATGCTCTAGAGTGGCCAGTGGCCGGTCCACTGCCATCCTGACTTTGTTCCAAAGGGAGAAGCTCCAAGTCTGTGGCCACCCAAAAGGCGAAGCCTTTTTCCGCTTCTTGGTTAGTAGTGAGGTTGGTTTCCTGTGAGGCCATCGCGGCTCCCGCGCTGGCCTTGAAGAAGCGGTCTCCGTACGACATGGCCTGAGCATTGCGGCTCCTTTGTGGGACTCTCGGGCCACTCGCTGGGATCTCTTTAAAGGAATGTGTTGGCACTGTTGATGGGGTCGAGTACTTTCCGGCACCAGCACGAAGTTTCTACTTGCTTTTTGGGGGAACCCAGCGATTGCCTTTTCGGGACACATTAGGTTCTTCGCCCAAGCGAGAAATTTGCTGAGAGCCAAAGACTGGCGAATCAGTTCTAGCGGCTGGCAGTGTTGACCTTGGGGGCCCCTTCGGTCGGATCTCAGCAAAAGCATCCAAGTGCCTGGCTTCCTTAGTGCTTCCTTTAACTTCCCTTCAAAAGCAAATTCAACACGGGTCCGGGTTCCCGTCGACACACACACACACACATACGGTTTATGCGGCTTTTGGGTAATGTTCGCGATTGCCCTCTCAGTCACTCAGTGCAAATCCTCTGCGAAGCAGCGGGGTTGACAGCCTTGCACGGCCCTCCTTGCGAGGTTTTTCCCGTGCCGCGCAGCTCAATTGGCCGCTAGGGCCGTCTTGTGCACTCAGCCCGAGCCATGGCCCCCTTCCTTCCATTTGCTTAAGAATATTTGTTATTTTCCGCTGATGGCTTGAAAGGGAATCTATCACTGTTGGGCATGTTTTATTTTTCCCAGGGGTCTTAACCAAATGGAAGCTTATGACGCGTTGCCCCTGGGTGCCTGTTGAATACAAGCACCCCCCTGCGACGAACTGCCATCGGCTGTGACGCTAGGCGGGCGCGGAAAATGTGCGAGACCTGGAACCCCGGGATTGAAATGATTAATAAAATACACTCCCATGGAGGGCTTTGAGCGGGAGAAGTCGCGAAGCAAAGGGGAACCCTTTACCTTTGGGGGAGGTAATTACCCAACCATGAACCCGCAAGGCTCTCGGGGTCGACACTGCCGTATTTCTTGCAGCCGCCGAACACTAAGGCCACGGGCTGAGATTTCGAGTTGACTTCTCTAGGTTTTGGATCACAGATCCAACGGGAGGTACCAATTGCAACGCCCCGCAATGCACCATGTATTTGAATTGGGAATCCCCGCTTCTCAATATATAATGTTTCCCTGATTGCTGCTTCTAAACACCTTTTTGGCCCATGTAGGCTCAGTCTCCCTTGGTGCGGGTTCTGTTTTGAAGCAAATAAATGAGTATGCGGCAAAGACGCGCAAAGTATCGGCTTTGTTTCAAATTCCTTTTGAACCAGCCAGGAATACCCGAAGAAGAAAACACAACGCGCGAGGCCAGCCCCAGGATGGTGGAGACAGGGACCGAGACAGAGACAGAGAGGCAAGATACATTGAAGACATATGATAAATACATAAAAACAAATGGTATACTAACCTGTCCCAAACCTAATCCCCAATGATTAGCGGATTACTGATTACGCGGTTTACGGATCAGAACGTTTTGGTGTAGGACACCCAACAACATTGTGGGGGAACTGTTTTTCAGCTTTTTAAGGGGCGTTTCATTCGAACAACCCGAGCGGGATATTGCTTTTGAGCAGAAGAGGGCTCGGTTGCATTGATTTTGAATAGCCCTGCTTGGGGGTTGGAATGGCAAGAAGCCGCGCAGATTACGGATTAGGAGGTTTACCAGCTAAAACGCGGATTATGTGGATTAGGCCCCGGGGATTTCGAACAGGCTAGGTGTATATATATATATATAGACTAGCTCCCCCAGTGGTGCCCTTTTACCCTTTTTTTGGGGAGGGTTCCCCTACTAAAATAGACTACGGAAAAAAAGGGCACCCTTATTCTATCCTCTCAACTGGGGGACCTAGTATAGATACGTTTAGGCATATTTCTGCTGCATGTATGTACGTATCATGCATATAATACACAAATGGGTACTAAGCAAAGACGCACCTAAGGAGCGCGGCTTCAGTACCCCAGACGTCTTCCCGAGGACTGGCTGCTGGGTGCCGCCAAGGGCGACTCCGGCCCGGTGAAGCTGCAGGAGATGGGGGCGGAGCTGCGGGACCGAGGCGAGGGGAGGGGCGACGCCCGGCTTCGTCGTTTTCTTCGGATGGAAGCCTTGTTTACACAGTTCCCGGCCGGGGCGTGTCAAGAAGTTGGCAGTTTGGCCGTTCAAAGCGTTCTTTCGCCGAACTCGTGAAGTCCAAAGACTGTTAATGACACTGTGGCCAGACGGTTTGCTGTTGACAAACATGTCCACTAGAAAACGGTTCGGATGGGGCTTTTGTGGATCCACCCCTGCAGGATAAATTAAGAGTACGTACTAAGATATGACCAAAAAAGGACCAACAGGGGGGAAGAACAAGTGAAGTCCACAAAAGCGCATCCAACCCATGCTCTAGATGTCCCTGCCGTTTGGCTACGGGATATCGTGCTTAGGCTGACTATGTTTTATCCACGGCAACACTTACCGCTTGCAAGGCTTTGAGCAACAATTCCAAACCAGAGGCTGTAGTTGTTATTTTCTGTTGTGCGTGACACGTGTCATGGATGATTCCCGTTTTGTTTGGCGCAAGGGTTGCGCAGCCAGCTCAAAGCTTCCTTGGGATCAATCGAGCTAATTGTTTGTCTGGTGTGTCCTTTTGCAGGCCAGCCGCCAGGATTGCATCGGGCGTCATTCAATCCTTGTGGCGCGAGGTGCGCTGAAAAACACCGCGCAACCGCTTTCTCATGACATGTCCAGTTCTCGCTGCGTTGGCAAGGCGGTCGAGGATGCTTGGCTGCTTGGCTTGGTCAGCCGTGTCCATATCTTCCATATTGCCAGATGCCCTCCTTTTTCTTGGCGCCCATTGCGACATCCCATTTGCTGTAACCGTGCCTTTCCTATGCAAGTTTCCCTCAGAGCAAACCCTTCCTTAGTTCGTGCCAGGTATTTGTTAGAGGGAAGTTGTGCCTCATGGTCTGCATTCTTGGCAACTTCTTCTCTTTGCGTTTTCGCGATGTGGGAACTGGTCACACTCTCCTGACAATGTTGCGCAAAGAAGATTATTGGGTTTGGCAAACCTGTCGCAGATCTAAGCTGCCTTTTTGTGGTTGGTCTACCGCAGGTTTTTTGATGCAAGGTCGGAATTTGACTGTTTATGTTTTGTTCCCGCACGATGACGCAATGAGGGGACCTTTTGTTTGATCTTTCTGTTGTGCATTCAGGATTGGTTTTGAGTCATTGCAAAGCATCGCCCAAAGCATCGCCCGAATTTAAGCTGCTGTTTTTTTGCGCTTGAAAGCCTTCGTCAAGCCGTGGTGCCGGCCTGAAGCTCCGAGGTGCTGGTTTCGCAGATTGCTGGACGCTCGGCTTCAAGGCGGCTATGGGTGTTTGGTTGGGTCTAGCTGCCAGGCTTCGAAGGCTTGCTGTGAAGGCTTGGCACTCGAAGGGAGATTCTTGCATCGTGGTCAACTCAAAGAGCCATTTTTCATTTTTTTCGGGGCCTTTGGTCCTGAAATGATGTCATGGGGCCCATGTGTTCCATTTTTTCGGGGCCTTTAACTTCCTGAAATGATTGTCATGGGGCTGCAAAAGGTCTCAACCAAGCCCAAGCCGAGGAAGGACCGCAGTGTTTGGTGTGGGTTCCGGCATTGCCCAGAGGGACCAAAGTAGTGTATTGAGCCAAAGGCAAAGTTCGCCCACGCGCGGAGCCATTCGCGCCGTTGAGGGGCCTTGCCTCTCAACGCAAGCTTAATTTTTGCGGCATTTCTTTTACGCTCTGGAGCCAAGCCGGTCCAAATGGGCCTGTCCCGAAACAGAGACCCTCCTGGTTGGACGTGTTCAAGGGCAGCCTCAAAATTAATTCAGGATGAATGAATTTGGTGGATTCTTTGGTTTTTGTCCAAAAGCGAGGGGTTCGGATTCCTTCTTGGAACGGGGACCCCCTAAAGGGGGTAGGACCTTGGGCTAGGATAAATGAACCAGCGTTTTCATTCCCGAGCTCCCAGAACGACGGCTGAGGCCTGCAGAGTGCCAAGGAGGTCCAGCAGCTCCTGCGCAGCTCTGGTGGTATTCGGTACGGAAGACCAGAGAAATGGCGGTTGTCAAAAACCGTAAACGGGATCCCATTTTGGTTGGGATTGCTGAATTCCCCATGTATTTTAGAACCTATTTTAGCGGGAATGGGGATGTTCACGGGTGCGATTTGGATTTTGAGAATCATGGCCAAATAGCCCTAGCGGAGGAAACTCGCGCAGAGAAGGGGCCAGAGGAGAATCAGAAACCGACGTGGGTGGGAAGGAAGGACGCATCACAATTAGATGACGCAAGGGCGCCAAGTTTCTGGCCCAGGCATGCTGCGTGGGCTGCGGCGGCGCTTGATCGAGCACGGACTCGAAGGCACAGCTGCACCGCAACATTTCAGAACCTCATTTCCTGAGTTCCTGGACTTTAGTCACTTTTTGGGTAGACCACTTGAGTGGGAAACAAACAGTTTGGACTTTTTTGGAGCCATCCACTCAGGAAGTGAGGAAACCATCCATGTTTTTGTTTGTTTCTTTTCCAAGCTACGAAGTCTTTGTCCAGACAAGCTCCGGAGTGGTCCGGAGCGGCTGTAAGGCAAGGTTCCGGAGGGTTCCGGAAGGTCTTGATGCGGCGGGTTCCACGGGGGGGTTGCTGGTGGCTACTGTCGGGGATGCTGCCCGAGTCTTGCTTTTTGTTTTTGGATCCTCAAAGTTGTGAAGTACTCCTTTGGTGGTGTGTTTGTGAGCCCATGAAATCTGGCTTGGGAACAACCAGGACAAATTGATGGCCCGGGGAGGGGGGGGTTCTCTGGAGGGGCAAAAAAACAGCCAGCTGGATTCTTGATGCTGGAAATGCTTCTTGGGGAAACGTGATGTTGCAATCTTGCCACTGTAATTGACGCCTAGGAAGCGTAATGCCGCACAAACAAAAATGGTACCCAAACACACGCTCACATCAAATTCACTAAGTCCAGGTAGCACTGAAGCTGACGCTACTTTGCCGGCAACTGGCATGCGTGGGTATCGAGGGTCTCGCAAGGTTGGGCGGTCCGATCCTCGGTGGCCGAGCTGCATGTGGAGGGCAATTTGTTGCGGCTTTGGGCTGGGCTGGCCCTGAGGATAGCTACTGAAAGGGAACTGGGTTCTTAAAGCGACCAGTTTAAGGGGCCCGCGTGTTGCAGCTTTGGGGCGCGTTTTCCCTTAGTGAAAGGGCAATGTCGAGGAGGTCACTACGGACCCGGGCTGAACTTGAAAGTCGTGAATTTGTCCTTCCCAAGCGAGATTGGTGCCAGACCTACTTAGCGCCGAAATAGGACATCCAGTTTAAATGTCTAAGGGTTTTTGTATCCCACCCTGGGAATAGGCACCCACTGGGTATTGACCCCATTTCTTCACATTTCCGGATGAAACCCTGTTATTTTGGAACCATTCTGGATCATTTCCCAAGGGTGTAATCCCAGGGTGGAATACCAACAACCCTCAGAAAACCCCACCCCTTGCATTCGCAATGCGCTGCCTGTGCAGCTGGGAGCGAACTAAGGCGGTCAACGAGATGGCTCCTCGGATTAGCTCCAGCGGTTCGTTAGGCTGGGTCCCTTTTAAGTGGTTGCATGTCGCGGGGTCTTCGAATTACCGGAGAAAAACAAAAAAACTCTGTTGGGGTGGCCTGCCTTGAAACCACAATGTAGAGGGAATTTGTGTGGATGTCACTTTGGTGGACCCAGGCACAGACATTCAAGCGAGTCTGGGCCGTGTCCACCTTATGGGGTGATTTGGAGTGGCTCTTGCTTGGTTGGTGGATAGTCACTTTGAGTCTGGTCTTTTGACCACACGGCAAAATTCTCCCAGAACACCTCGAAGCCACTGGGCCCGAAAATTGGCCGGACAGCTGAGGACACCTTTCTGAGAAAGATGTCCCTGGTGCTGGAAGAGGGCGGCCAAGGCCAGCAAAAGACATGCCACGGCCTGGTATAGGTTCCTGAAAGAAGCCCTCTTGAATAGGTAGGTGATGGTAGGTGTGCTGGTTTTTGGTGAACAAAAACCATCCACAGGGCCTGGTTTTTTGCTGAACAACAACCATCCACAGGGCATTGCCTTTGTCCAGATCCCACATGGAGCCTGCGCTCGCCTCAAGGTGGCTATGCTTTGGTCGTCTCGAAGGCTGGCTTCGGCCAGCAGGGCAAGATGGCCATGGCACCCTAGCTTTCAATCGGAGTGATGTGGCGATGTTCCAAATTCAGGAGGGAAGATTACGTTGCTTTTCTCACGAGCAAGCGCATGTTAGGCAAGCTAGGCTGCCAGTCAGCCAGAAACTCATCAACGACAACAAGGCGCTGTTTCCAGGGCCTTCCGGCAGACAAGCCGAAGTCACAACACCGAGATCCAAGACGAAGCAGCATACAAGCTTGCAGCGACATTTCCCAAGGTCCCAACGAGTTACCCATCGTTTCCCCAGGTAGGCACTCCTGAAACCTAGCAGCGCAATGCACGTGCATAAAGTATAGATGTACAACAATCTATATCAGGGGAAAACTGGGAGCACGCAGTCCATACCATAGACACTTTGCATCGGTACGACGTGCAACCCACGAATGACACATCACATTCGACTGGGCGGGGGGGGGGGGTGGATACCGATGGCACCACGTGCGAGGTTAGCCTCAGTGGCCGGGTGGCCTTTCAACAAGCAGCTGCTTGGCTAGAGGGCTGGCTGAGTCAAACCGCCAGCCCTAAAGTGAACCCGTTTTGGTTGGTACTTGCAGGGAGCCTGATGTGTATTGGTTTGACGGTTTACCCCTCACACACGTCGAGGCAACATTTGACAGTTAGATTTTGCTTGCTTGAGCCTCAGATGGTCAGGCCCTTTTTTGCTATGCATTCGTTTCCTATTCGGGAGGGCATTCTCTTTATGCCACTCATGCACCGCGTAGGCAATTGTTGTGCGGAAAAGGATCGCGTTGGCAGTCCGCCTAGGCCATAGGCTGTTCAATAAAATCCAGCGTAGGCAGGTTCGCGTAGGCAGGTTCGCGTAGGCATGGTTTGCTCTACACCAACTTAGTAGTAGTGCCGAGAAAAGTGTTCATGGGCAAATCGAGTAGGCGCTTGTCGCGGAGTAGGCTCGCGCAGGCGTCCTTCCATGGTTTTACGCCCCTTTCCGACAAAGCAAGTTCTGCTCACATGGGAACAATTCAAGGCATCCCGAGCCAAGATCCTGAGCTTTTCCAAGGCTTTGCACCCACACTTTGGACCAATCCACACACACACGACACTTGGGTGTGCGCCGGCGTGCGAGGTGTAGGCGTTTGGCCCTTGCTTGACTATTCAAGTCAGGCTTCCGGCTGCCGCTCTGTGCTCCTCGCAAGCGGGACCTTGGCATCTTGGAAGCGTTGGGGTAGTTCCCTTCTCTGCTGTTGATGGTTAGAAGGGTGGGCGATTGTTGGGAATCGTCCGGTAACATGTTGGTACACTTTTCTTGGCTCTTGGGTACCTCGAAGTCACTCCACATGTGTGCTTTGCTGTCGCGTCTTCACAGGAACCCGTGTTGCAATCCTTCCACGCCTTACTGCCACAGTGCACTAGTTGCAGGTGCCTCTCGTTTTGCTCAAGGACTTGTTGCCCAGTTGCATTGACCTTTGTCGTTGGTATTTCTTCCTTAGGGACGCGTCCGGAACATTACGCTGACGTCTCCTTTATGAGTCCAACCATTCTGGGGGTTCTCCCGACAGGACATGACAAGTTCCAATTTCTAGCATGTTCGTGAATTTGCCCCTGTTTGTGAGCAACCCTGACTTGAGACGCAAGTATTTGATTTCTACCAGAAATTGGATGCTCTTTCTGGGCTTGCTTTCAGGGGAGCGATTCTTTTCCAGAACCTTCCACCATTTTGCCTTCACTGTTCTTTACAAGTGTTTGTTCTTAGGTTCAGTCATGTTTTGTTTTTGTTTGCTCATGTTTCGCGGGCAGGGTGCAAACAAAACACAAAGTTTGGTCGCTACCATGCCAAGACTCGGAAGTGACACGCAGCTGGACACTCGGCCTGTTCGAGGCACCGTTCCCCCTGTTGCAGCGCGAGCTGGGCTTCGCAGACGTCCCAGGCGCGGGGATACGGGGACGCGGCGGGGCCAACACAACGAGCCTTGGATGTTTGGTTGGCTCGAGGATCCTGGGAAACCACGGCCATGGTTCACACAGTAAAAAAGTATGATTGCAGGAAGAAGGTCAGGCTTAAAAGGGATGAAAATTGCGGCTGAGAACCCCGCTGCCATCAACCAGCTAAGTGACTTTAGGTCGCTGTTTTGTATTCCGGTTCAGTTGGGGGAGTCCAACATACGCGTAAGGTAATTTTATTGCTTTGCCTTTAAAACGCACGGGGATTGATCAGCTTCTTTTCCCCCGTTGCCCAGTGGTTTTTGCCCCTTTTTTTTGCGGAAGGGTTCCCCTTTAAAGTCAACCAACCAAAATTAAAGGACCGGATAACCCCACATGCGCATTTTTTCAGTGAATGGTTCTCTGGTGGCCACGCGATAATGACTGAGTGAGTGAGCGAGTGGCCACGGGGTAGCGCTCGGTCACTAGTAGAGTGCTCTCTTCTTTTTGCTTGCGAGGCAGAGTCAGGCGCTAGATTATTCACGGCTTCCTCTTCTTCAGACAGCTGGAAGTCTAATAAGCCTGAGCTCGAGCTCTAATAAGCCTGAGCTGGAAGTCTATAAGCCTGAGTGAGAGTGAGTGAGTGTGAATGAGTGCAAGTCAGTCTGGACGAAAGTGCTGCGCCTGTCACGCAGATTGAGCCCCCGAGCCGCGCGCGACACAACATCCAGCCTCTCTAGACAGCAGCCATATGTTGCCCCTGCCACGCAAACACACACCTAGATGCAGAAAATACTGCGCCTGCCACGAAATCTATGCCCCGTCTCCAAAGTGCTGCGCCTATCACGCAGATTGAGCCCCCGAGCCGCGCGCTACAACATCCAGCCCCTTTAGACAGCTGCCATATGTTGCCCCTGCCACGCAAACACATACCCAGATGCAGAAAATATTGCGCCTGCCACGAAATCTATGCCCCGTCTCCAAAGTGCTGCGCCTGTCACGCAGATTGAGCCCCCGAGCCGCGCGCTCGACAACATCCAGTCCCTTAGACAGCTACCAAATGCTGCCCGTGCCACGCAAACACACACCTAGATGCAGAAAATACAGCGCCTGCCACGAAATTTGGAAGCCATCTCCAAAGTGCTGCGCCTGTCACGCAGATTGAGCCCCCGAGCCGCGCGCTCGACAACATCCAGTCCCTTTAGACACCTACCAAATGCTGCCCCTGCCACGCAAACACACACCCAGATGCAGAAAATACTGCGCCTGCCACGAAATCTGTGCGCCATCTCCAAAGTGCTGCGCCTGTCACGCAGATTGAGCCCCCGAGCCGCGCGCTCGACAACATCCAGTCCCTTTAGACACCTACCAAATGCTGCCCCTGCCACGCAAACACACACCCAGATGCAGAAAATACTGCGCCTGCCACGAAATCTGTGCGCCATCTCCAAAGTGCTGCGCCTGTCACGCAGATTGAGCCCCCGAGCCGCGCGCTCGAAGACATCCAGTCCCTTTAGACAGCTACCAAATGCTGCCCCTGCAACGCAAACACACACCCAGATGCAGAAAATACTGCGCCTGCCACGAAATTTGCAAGCCATCTCCAAAGTGCTGCGCCTGTCACGCAGATTGAGCCCCCGAGCCGCGCGCTGGACAACATCCAGTCCCTTTACACACCTACCAAATGCTGCGCCTGCCACGCAAACACACACCCAGATGCAGAAAATACAGCGCCTGCCACGAAATTTGCAAGCCATCTCCAAAGTGCTGCGCCTGTCACGCAGATTGAGCCCCCGAGCCGCGCGCTCGACAACATCCAGTCCCTTTAGACACCTACCAAATGCTGCCCCTGCCACGCAAACACACACCCAGATGCAGAAAATACTGCGCCTGACACGAAATCTGTGCGCCATCTCCAAAGGGCTGCGCCTGTCACGCAGATTGAGCCCCCGAGCCGCGCGCTCGACAACATCCTGTCCCTTTAGACAGCTGCCATATGTTGCCCCTGCAAGAGAGAGTGAGTGAGTAAGTGAGTGAGTGAGCGAGTGAGTGAGTGAGTGAGTGAGTGAGTGAGTGAGTGAGTGAGTGAGTGAGTGAGTGAGTGAGTGAGTGGGTGGGTGGGTGGGTGAGTGAGTGAGTGGGTGGGTGGGTGGGTGAGTGAGTGAGTGAGTGAGTGAGTGTGTGTGTGAGTGAGTGTGTGTGAGTGAGTGTGTGTGGGTGAGTGTGTGTGAGTGAGTGGGCGGCGGGGGCGGCGGGGCGGGCGGTGGACGGCGGGGCCGGACGGCGGATGGCGGGCGCGGAGCGGTAAAAGTAAGAACCCCACACAAAGATGTGGGGAACAAACATGATTTTTTCCCATGGTTACTGGGCATCTGAGCTTCAAGAAACCCACCTGACAGCTCACGAGAGGCGCAGAGCCCAGCGTCTTCACCACAGCCCCGGTGCTGGCGGAGATTGGCCAGACGCTGGGCGGTCCCAAAAAGGGCGAATTGGGTGCAGACCCGGCCCCGTGGCCCGGGGAAGGAGTCCTTCACAAGTCGAAGCTGGCACCAAGCCAATCTGGCTGTGGTTGTCAAAGCCAATGGGATCCCATTTTGGTTGGTAGGTGAATTAATTCACCACCCATTTTAGGCTTCCCATTTTGGTGGGGATTGAATCGGATGTTTACTGGGGGTACGAGGTTTTGACCCTTGGTCAGAGGATAGCAGCTTCAGGCAAGAAGTAAGGAGTTTGTGAGGGTTGTTTGTTGGAGGTGGACGGCAGATAGGGCAGTCCCTCGTTGACTTGTGGCATCCACTCAGCCACAAGGGTTGCAACTTTTAGAAGCTTAGGCTTAAGGTTAGTTTCCCAAAAATAAGCCGGCGAAACAGGGGTATGGGTTCTGACTCTTTCTAAGAGCCACAGAAGTGGACACTGGGCCCAGTCGTCCAATACATTTCCTGTTCATTTCCATTTGTTGGACATGCAAATGCGGCCATGATTCATTTCCTTTGGGTAATGCCACTATGTTGCAAGGGTCACGTAGGTTCGCGGAGTTGTTTCTTGTTTTTTGTTTTTCTTTTTTTCCGCACCTCTCCTCTCAGCCCACACCTTATAGCATCCGAGGACATCCATCAGCAGCCGGCTGAAGGCGCTGGCCATAGGCTCCGTGGAGGGCCAGAAGCTCCTCAGCCAAGGGGTGTGTCCCGCAAGGACCCCTGGCAAGGGCATGGCTGAAGCACCGGGACCCAGGCTTTTGTTGTGAGAAAGCGCCAAGTTGGGCATGGCTTTTCTCTACTTCTGTTGGGTTGGATCTTTAGGCTTTAACTTTTTCGATTCCCCTCATATTTCCTTTCAACCAGCAAAAAGTTAAACTTTTTGCTGGGGGATCTACAGCACCCAAGTTTTTGAGTGTGAAAACGTCCAAATGTATATCCGGTTGTTAGCGACGCGGTGTGCTGGTTTGTTTGAGCCTACCCTGGGGCCAGCATGTGCGAAACCCACGGGCAATCGGCATTTGGGTTTCTGGCGTGGGACACAATCTGGCTTGTCTAGCGGGCTTGGAAACAATCAAAGTTAACAGCTTCCAAAGGCCCCCCCCCAGCCCTCAAACACAGCTTTCCAAATTGCAAGAGTGGAGGCTGACTCTAACCATCTTTAACCCTCCGCGTGGTGAGCGTGTTGTTGCGTTTTGGGATAGGGGAAGCCAAAGAGAAAGAAAAGGGCCTCAAATTTAGGGGTTGAGTTAGCATGAAAACAGGCAATCCGTGGTCAAAGACCTGAGACTTCCCAAACCAGGCAAGTGCAGCTTTGATACAGTCACAGCCATGCGCGGAAAATTTTGGCTATCCTTGAATACCATTTACAAAATGGTCCCAACACGAGGGGGCCATGATACCCAAAGCCATCATTGATCAGAAGGTTTTGGGAAGAGTCGCGGGTCTGGATCACCCCTCCCATTTCTGTCTCAATTGAGTACCCAAAACATGGTACCAACATGAGGCGGGGGGCATGATAAACCCAAAGTCATCGTTGAATATCAGGAGATGATTAAACTACCAGGGGACCACAGGTTTTAGCCATTGTTTCCATTTACCAGGGTGCCTTTTGGGTATTTATTTGTGAGCCACAGCCATGTGCAAAAAACAACAACCCCCCAAAAAACAACACAGAACGCCATCATCGAATACCCGGAGATGCTTTGCAACTCATTCGAGGCTCAGCTCCACTCGGAGCTTCCGCGCGCAGCACGGGCCGCAGTACCTCGCGGCGCTGGGGCGAATACTTGCGACGCTGCTGCCGGTGCCTGGGAATGGACAGAGCGGCGCAGCCAAAACGGTTGTATTCCAAAAGGTTTTGTCAAAGCAAACCGCCCCATAATATGTTGGGGTTTACCAAATTCAGGATCGGCATTCGCCTGGGTTTGGGAAATGCACCCTGCTAACAATCATGCAGGCGGACCAAAGGGAGGCTTTTGCAAGACTAGCCCCTTGTCCATTTCGATGATTGGTGGAGAAAGGGTGGTTTTCTCCCAGGTCTTCCAGTAGTGCCCTTTTATTCCAGCTTTTTGGGGGGAGGGTTCCCCTAGCAAAATAGACTACAGCAAAAACATCGGGTACCCTTATTCAAAGATCTCTACTGGAGGACCTAGGGTTTTATGTTTTGGGGTAATGCGAACCCCGGATGAAGCAGAAACCCATGTTTATTAATATGGGGATGTTCCCCCCCAGAAGCGATGAGTCTCCACTACATGTAGATCAATTCACTGGTGTTTTATATTTTGGGGTAAAGCTGGCCGCCGGATGAAGCAGAATCCCATGTTTATTAATATGGGGGAGGTTTTTCCCCAGTGATGATTCCCCACTAAAACCAGGGACACGTCACCTATCAATAAACTGGGGTTGATGAATCTGGGGCCAACATTAGACTGAATGGAAACAGAATCTGCATATATTATCTTTCCGTGTTCCCTGGATGTGCGCTAGGGAATGATGGAATGCCCCCTATATACCATCCCTTGTGGTGTCATGTGGTGTCTTTTGTGTGGATCCCTAGGTTCATTCCCAAACCCTCTCACCTCAACGTTTGGGCGGGGATTTTATCGCGGTTGGTTTATGATTTTCATCCAACCTTCTCAACACGTGTTTGCCTTGCATCCATTCGTCAAGGTCCCAGGGAAAGATTCGGAAGGAACCATGCTGGGGATTCTTGGAGTGGCTCTTAGAGCCCTTTTGGGGCAAGTGATGCAAAGGCAAAGAACCGCCGCCAGCGTGAACTGGCTGCGGCGCAGTTGTAGCACCGGATCAGAGGTCCGTGCCCACAAGCGATCCACGCCGCTTCCAAATCAAACCGCAGGTGATTCGACCCATGCAGACGTCCGGATCACGGCGGGAAACGATCCATACTGGCCAACGCCAACGCGAACACAACGCGGTTGGAGTACTGTGTCTGCTTGGGCGCGTGCGTCATGTGCTGGTTGTGTGATTGCAACTGCGCGTTGGTTTGTAATTACTCCCACTTTGCCGGGGATAGCAAGCCGAAGCATTGCATGAGGTACATTCTGGGCGCAGCAGGTGTTGCCGATCTTTGGACGAAAATCCAAAAAGTTGTCTACCCTTCAGGAGTGGTCATCATGAAGGCTCGGAGGAACAAGGCTCACCAGCTGGGCCTCCTTTGGGTGTCATGTTTTGCAGGTCAGACCTTGTCTCAGGCGATGCCCAATGGGAAGCTCGTGTTCTTCCCTTCCCATGAGCAGCTGAACGACGCTGTTGCCCACTGGTCTCGCCTTTTGCCTGCAGCTCTGTCCTTGCACTTGGCGTCGTTTTGAGGGTACCGGTTCTGAGGAAAGTTAAGGTAACCAAGCAATGCGCATGGCAACATTGCTTAGGCCACTGCAATGACATGTTTGTGAGGGTACCGCTTTTGAAGCACACCAAAGGGATACCTGTGTGTGTGTGTGTGTATGTTTTTTTTAGGGGGGCGGTAGCTCCCATTTCAAGACATGCCCCTTTCCTTTTGGAGCTAATTGGGCAACCAGCTTTTGGATCAGTGTTAATGCACGCGTGCATGCAAGGAGCCCAGCTTGCACGAAGGCGTTCGAGAGGGGCACAGCGCTGCCCAATTGTATGCCCCGAATTAGTTCTGGGCACCATCGGCGTGGACTGTTGGAATACCCAAAGATGCAGCGCCTGACCGAACTTCAACCTTTGTGGCACAAGCACATTGCAGACACAACATTTGCAGAATGCTGAACAGTGTCAAGCCCACATCAAACCCACATCAATCATATGAGAAGCCAGGCCCAGAAAACTGAGAGAGCTAAGGGCATTGAAAAGAAGGTATTCGTGTTGTTGGTGGTTGTTGCTCACCTTGTGTCTGCCATGAACTGGCGTCATTTCAGAAAAAAACCCTGGTTCGCAGACTTGGGGAAACCTGTGCTTCCGCCGGCCAGTGTTGCTTTTTGTTTGGCATGCTTTGGATGCAGCCCGTTTTGAGGACATGAAGAGAGGCCCTTAAAGGAACCCTGCCCAATCCTTGATCCAAGTAAAGCCTTTCCAGCCGGTTACTCCCTGAAGATTCGCCTGGAACCCCAAAAATTCCCCGGCAAGAAGAGTCTCATTCTGAGATGTCATCTTGCGCACCTCTACAATAGCATGACGCCACGCGGAGCATGAAAGCCGTCCATTTGTAGGGTTTTCATTGGACATCCCCAACACTGGGCCCGCTTTTGAAACAAGGCCACATGTTGATGTTCATTGGAGTATTGACCAGAAGCAAACATAATACGGCAAAGGCTGACACTTCCCACAGCGGCGGAGGCTGTCCAAGGACAGACATGCCTTGTTTAGGGTTTTGGGTGTTTCAAGCTGCATCGGTTTCACATGATGTAGGTTCTCTCCAGGTTGCACGAACCCTCCAACATACCTTGTGAGCATACCCCAACCCTCCCATGATGATGGTTCCTTGCATTCGGGGTGGGGGATATGCTCAAAAGGTATGTTGGAGGGTCCTGGAGGAAACCCCGGACCCCAAATGAAAGGAATCTTCAGTTGGGGTATGCTCATAAGGTATGTTGGAGGGTTGGCTCCAAGTTTCTCATGTCCTTTTTCCCGCCTTTTTCGAGGCCTCGGCCTGCTCAGCGGGGACCGCCTTTGCGGCATCCCTGCGCTGCTGGAGACGTCCCAGACCTCGTCCGAGGCGGCGGCGCAGCTGGTGATGAGGTGCCTGGCGAAAAATCTCCCAGACTAGACTTTAGGGTTGGATCTGCAGACTTTTTTTTGGGGGGGGGGGGGGGAATCAAGGGGTGTTTCACTCCAGGCACAAAAAACTATTTTTGTGCAGAGGGGTCAACAGCAACCAAGACAGGAGTCCCGTTTTGGATTGGTGGCTTGTGGATTTGACCCTTTTGTAGAGTTGTTAATACCTCCTTAACCACCAAACTTAACCACCAAATGGAGGGAAGCTGACTAAATGTCCCCTGTTTCGGTTTTAACCTTTTCGGCCCATTAACGTGAGCTTGTTTTTGGCGGGGTGATGTTTTAGGGGGGAAATGTAGGGAACCGTGGGCCGCCAGCAGTGGATAAGGAAAGAGGAAGAATGAGCAATTATCACCAACACCGTTTGCAATCGTGGTGACTGTGAGTTGGGCATATTATGTAATTCAGGCAGCTATAATGAGAAGCTCGATTAACCTGGAGCCTGCAAATGATTCGAGCTGATACCAGACAGCTGCATCGCCCCAAAGAGGCACCCTGTTTGTTTTCCTATTGGTGGCAAACACCCGTTTGAGTGTTTTTTTGCGGGTAGCCGTTTGGGGTTCAAGGGAGCCCCCGAGCGAAAATCACACAGTTATGACTTTCCTCTCATACGCGACAGTCTCATACATGTTTACATGCGCAAAACCCGGGGTTGAGCGACTAAGGTACCGGCAGCAGGCAGCCAGGCCGGCAAACCGCTGTCGATTCGCTTCAGTTTGTGTTTGTGTTTATCAACTTGACGATTTTGGATATGGCACTTCCTGCAAAGAGGGACGAGACATGACGATGGTAACCACCGACTCAAATCATGTTTGCACATTTGCTGTTGGTCCCTCGCATTTTTTGCGGCGATCCCACTGGGGTCATTACTTGGACTCTTTCTGGTGGTTATCAAAGTCAGAGCATGGTGTTGTTTCCCTAACACCTACCACTTGAGGGCTGACTTTGATGATGGTAAAATACTGGGCCCAGTCCCAATAACAGGCACGCCCAAATCCTACATGTCGGGCTGTCCTGGGTCGCCTGGCCGAGCTGCCAAGATTCACCATACTGCATAAAACTTCTTCACACGGCGATGGCATGTTTCTACAGATGCTTCACGAACATTATCCTTTCAGCTTCCTAAGGGCCAAACATGGTTCTCAGAACCCTTCGGGGAGCCCTCATAAGGTTCTAAGAACGGTTGAGTTGGGGCGGGGGGGGGGGCTAGATTCTTCCCTTCAATGCCCCAAAACAGCAGAGGTCCTTTGTTGTTCCCTTTGACCCGACCCCCCCCAAAAACCAAACCGAGCCTCGGAGGGCAGGGGGGTCTTTTTGCCACCTTTTGTGGAAAGTGGTGCGCCTTTCTCGCACTGAAGGATTCTGTTTTTAAGGGGGTCGCCCATTTTCTCACACAAGGCGACGAAGAGACCCCCGTGTCGGAGGGGTTTTTCCGCCGCCTAGGCCGGAGGGCGCCGCCCTGCTGGCGGTGATGCGGGGCCGCTGCGCCGAAGGCGCCGACTTCAAGGATGAGGCGGCGCGCCGAGAGCAAGCCGCGTGAGCCGAGGGAGCGACGCCTGGGGGCGTTGTGGCGGGCGAAGCGGTGCTCGCACCAAGTGGCCCTTGGTCAAGGGGAACCTACGACTGGAAACTTTTTTTTGTCTGGGGACTTAAGCAAATGGAGGGAGAGAGAAACTTGCAAGTGCGATAGGTAGGGAATGAGAAATGGCACTCTTTTGTACTTCAGAGATTTTGGGAATCCAAAAGGGAATCAAAAGGGATGGACATTGCTTTATTTTTCCAGATCCCTGTTTGGCACCCATGGATCTTTTAGGGAAATTTGTCTGGAAACAAGCTGATGAGTTTTGGGAGGGAATGGTCAGAAATGGGTTTGTCTCAAACTAGGCCCCCCTACACATGGTAGGCTCCCTTTGTCGCAAGAAGCCCAAAAGCCATCCCTTCCACATGGGGCTCATCGGAGGCCCCTTTCAGAAGCGACGGCAATGTTTCCAGGACCCCCCCCCGCCCCTGTCCACAAGTGGGGTTTCATGTTCGTGGACGAGGGTTCCTTTTGACAAAGCAGGAAGATACTACGCCGAAAGAAGTCGTAGTTGATGGCAGCCGCTTGCCCGTATTGTAGACTTAAAACGTTTTGGGAAGACGATTTAGTGGCAAACAAACAGTTTGGATTTTTGTTTGGACCATCAACTCAAGAAGTGAGTATAAATCTGGAACCCCCTAATTTGCGGTTTGAATTGGTTTGGAGGCCAGGGGCAACTTACCAACTCAAACCACCAATGGAGTTGACCTGATGAAATCCTGTTCAGAAACAAGACATTTGAAACGAGACATCCCCCAGCGGTTCTGGCCATTTTGTCACAACCACACATTCTCCAATTGTTAAAAGTAACCTTCCTCCCACTGCCGCTGTGGGAGGGACCCCGGAATCCTTGTTCAGCTGCTTAATTGCTCAGGCGCAACAGGAACATTTGCAGGACAAAACACAACACGGACGCTAGTTGCGGCGAGTGAACCGGGGATGGGGCCAAATGGGTCTGTCTTTTTGAGGGTACCCATTTTGGCGGGTGTTTTAAAAAGGAAAACCAACAGGAAACCCAACCTCTTTTGGGCTCCCACAAAACAAGGCAGACCCCGATCGGCCCAGATCCATTGCCCCCGCAATCAAAGGCCGAAGCGCTCTTTGTTCTCCAGGCCTTCCTTCTCGTTGAGGTGCCTCCTTGATGGCCACCACCAAACCCCGGGCAGAGCTCTTCCATTTGCTCCAGAAAGCCATCAGAACCGCGGAAGAAAACAGCTGGTTTTCGAAAAGAACGTCAAAGAAGGGTTGGAATGAACCCCTAGCTTGGCCCAGGGCTCTTCCATGGGCTCCAAAGCCTGCAAGCCCGCAGGCTGCCCGGGGCGTGGTGGTGGTGGGCGTGCCCTTCCCCAGCCTGGAGACGGAGGTGCGCCTAAAGATGGAGTACGAGGGCCGCAGCCCGGTCAGTGCGAGGGGCTGCCTGTGCTTCCGCCTTCTCGGGGGTTCAAGCCATGAAAAACACGGGGGGGGGTGCACAACACAACCACCATTTGGCCAGGGTTTAGTTGCCACCATGACAACCCTGAGGGTTCATATCACCACCAGTTGACTAAGGATCGTCATCATCCAAGTTGCCTTCCCAAAAGGGAGGACGCCAAGTTATGTTTGAAGCTGTTAAGTTCAGCTTCAGCCATTCCAAAAACCCGAATGTTCAACCCCCCTCAAAAGAAAGGCAAGGACCTTTGTTAGACGTTGCCTGCCGGGGGCCAATTGGAAGGGTGGGGGGTCTTCTGGTGGGGTGCAAGGGGAAATCTCGGGAACCCCGTGCAAGGCCGGTCCAGCCCCAAAGGTGTTATTTTTTAAACCTCATGGCATACGGCCCGCTAAACCAGGTTGGGGGTCCAGAAAGCAGAGTGTCGCAAAGAGTCGCAAAGGGGACACCGCTAGGGGATCTCTTTCGCATGAATACGGTGGGATAGATGGCTACGGATGCGGGAGCAAGGGCCAGGGATGATTCAAAGGCAATCCTTAGCTCTTATGTTGGGATACGCAAGGAACAGGTCCCCTTTGTAGTGGTTTCCCTATCATGTTGACCCCATATTGATCGACCCCAGTTTATGAATAGGGTGCTTCTCCCTGGGTTTAGTGGGGAATCATCACCTTTAGAGGGAACACCGGAACACCACCGCAATAATAAGGCAGGGGTTTATGAATCTGGGGTCAACATGAAACCCTTTAACTAGAGATCCCTCATTTCATGTTCTGGGACTGTAAAATTAAGGCATCTCGCCCATCACACGAAGCCACAAGCTCCATTCGTGGAGTGGTTGGAATCAGCACCACTTTTGGTGCCAAAGACCACCCCCTAATAAACAGGTTGGTTGATAAAAATCCGGGGTCAACATTGGGATTCCCCCAAGAGCCCGAGCCCCCAACTATGAGGGCCTTGACCCCCCAAGGGCCTCAACTCATGAGGTCTCGGGCTCCGGTGGTTATGGACAAGCGGTGGGCCAAGCCTTAGGCAACGGCTCGGCCTGGTACGAGGCGGAGGCGTACCGGAACGTGTCTCAGGCGGCAGGGCGACTTCTGCGCCTTGGCTTCAACGCAACCGGTCCCCGCAGGCGTTTGGGCAGCTTTTGGTATGGGGGTTGGACCATGTGGTTTTAGGGTATACGTGGGGGGGTTAATCAATTGCCATTTGTTCTGCCCCCAAGTGAATGTGGGCACCTTTTCCCCCATTTCATGGTGAGAATTGCTTTTTGTTTGTTGCTACCCTTTTGGACTTGCCAGGGGAAAGCCACGAGGCAGCGGTTTTTCCCTGTGACCTCGCCAGTGTGAGGCGGCACCAAGCTGACTACGGCTGCCTTTTGCTACTGGATGGGCGTTTCACGGGCGAACCGCCGCAGCTTTCTGGCTGGCGGCTTCGCTTAATATGCTTGACCGAGACCACAGAGAGAGAGAGATCCCTCTGAAGTTATGTGGTTTCAGAATAAAGCAACCGTGCAAAAGTGGGAGGATTCCTCCAACCAAGCAATAATGGGTCCAATGTTCGAATTTGCCTTCTACCCGAGGCCTCACTGCCAGCACCCCAACAGCTTTGCAGACTGGAGGTAGGTTGTTGGACATGCGCCAAGGCAGTATTGGGTGCTGGTTGCTGTTACTGGTTGCTGTTTGGAGTTGTGCCTACCTTCACTTCCGTCACGCAACTTTAAATCCGGCTAGAAGTGGCTATGTTTCCAGCTGACGATGGGCTTTCCTTTTGGGCGTCCCTTGGAGCCAGCTTGAACAGAGCACCCATTCGGCCGTGCGACCCAGGCTGCGGCAAGAGCTGAAGCGCTCGCATTCCACGCGCGACGTGTCCTCGTCGCAGCTGGAAGCGGTGAAGGACCAAATCGAATCTTGGTCCAGGAGGCCCCCGAAAAGATGTGGTGCCAAGTAAATCCCCACGGGTTCGAAAATCGGGGGGAACACCCCAATGCAAATGCAATTTTCAGACTCGTCCCCCCCCTTAAAAGGGGTGTGGATACAAGCCCATATGCTTGTTGAATTGTCCAAAGGAAACGAAAGGAAGGGATCGCTGTTCATTTTTCCAGACTCTATATAAGACCAGGTGTTAGGGTCTAATCTGTTTCTTCCAGGGACACGTAGGATCAGAGAAGCAGGTATTCAGCGAGTAGTGTCCCGTGGTTTTGTTTTTGCACAAGCTGGAAAGACCGTGAAGGCTTGGCGACCTCACAAGGGGTGCTTGCGACCTCAGCCAAAATGAATGATTTTTCATGGGGGATTGGTGATAGTTCCCAGCCCGCTCCCGGTGGTTTAAAGCGTTACCTTTTTGAACCAGTTTCAAGTGCAGTTATTTTCCCCAGTAAATACAACCTTTTGTTTGTGGTGAGAACACTTGAGTGTGTCTTGGATTAAGAGAACCCCTAAGACGCGCCTCCAAAAATGACACACCCTGGCCAAATCTTGGGACTCGTGATGGTTCCTGCGCTTCAGGAGGAGCTTACACAATTCTTCCTCCGGAACGAGGCTGCCGCTGCTTGCGCGCCGGAAAAGCAGCGGGGCAAATGCGGCGCGCACGTCAAGGGTCTTGGGTCCCAGTTTGGACTTGTTTTGGTATTGGTATTTTAGTGTCGATTTAGTATTGGAAGTTGAGGTTTAAATTTTATTTTCATACTGTTTTTGTGACGTTTGTTTGGGTGCCTGTTTTTTTGGGCCTCATGCAGTCAATCTCAGTCAGTTTGCCGACTTAATTAATATTGATTGAGACTGACCAAACTGAGTTTTGTGATAGTTCTGTATTGCAGGGCTGGGGGGAGTTGGTTTTCACCAGGAAAGAAAACAAAAAAAAACACGCAGGGTGATGTCCTGCATCTTTTCTCTTTCAGGTGTGTGCTTGGCACAACTGTTCAGTATTTCCTTCCCCCGTATTCGCTATCCGACAGCATGTTTCGGGGTATGCGTGAGAACAGCAACATTTTGACTGAAAGACAAGGACATTGTGAGGGGCCTCGGCCTCTACAAGCCGGAAATGGGGCTACATTGAAGCTTACGCCTTACGCCGTCGCATTTTGGTTGGAGTCTGTGCCCATGACATACCTTTGCTCAGCTACAAAGGAGTCCAAAAGAACCAGAACTGATCAAGGAGGGAACACACCAAATCTTGTGGAGCTCTCAGCCAGCTTCTGCCTTAAGCTGGAAGGCAAGAGATGTTTCTGTGATTTTGAGGCACCCTTCCGCTGTGGTCCCAAGATGTCCGCTATCAAGTAGCCGCCCGCCCAGCCAGTCACAACCTGGTGAGGAGTCACGGGTACCACTGACAACCCCTTTGATACAATCCCCAGAGGGGGTGTCCAATCTTAGAGTCAGATGCTTCGCTTGGCAGCACCCGCCATGGGCGGGATGGTCCCCATTTGGCTCTTGCTGACCTTCTGCCGGGCGGCTGCCCGGCGGATTGACCATACCCCTCACAGGTAAAACCCCACCCTCTCAAGAGTAAACAAGATTCGGGGGAAGACAAATACATAGAAAAGCACCAATTCCCGGGCCCACGATTCACTGAAGTGGAACAGTTCTTGGTTTGGGGTGGGGTCTAGGGTGTCTGTGGGGACAATCTTGGGATGTCGGTTTTCCTCGGATGTGTCCATCTTGTTTTGGGGCCCTAGAAACCAAGAGGAGATGGACCATTCTGGGATCTTGACAAACAATGGCGCCCGGCCTCGCACCCGGCATCAGCCGCCCAAATCTCCTCCCTTGGGGTCCAGGCTCCAATTCGGAAGCAAAAAATGCCGCGCCATGGTTTTGTGACAGTCGGATATGTGTGGATTTTTTGTTTAGCCAGGGTCTTTGGAGGGCTCCCTGAGAGAAAAAGACAAAGCCCTTGGTTTTTTTTTGTTTTTTCGGTTGTGTTGAAGCCCAAAGGGCAAGCATCATTTTTGGGGTGCCCGAATTTTGGGCCATACACATGTATAACGTGGTTTAAACTTGAAATGCCATGCCCCTGAGTCCGGCTTGGGCCGCGAGAGCTGGTATGCAGGATAGCCAGCTACTTCTCCCGTTCGTTGGCACCCAAGTGGTCGCCCCAACCTGAAGATGTGTTTCTATTGAATTTGCCGGCCAAAAAAAATATGCGTGGATTGGCAGCATGCAGCCCTTCTAGAAACAAAGCCCAGTTTACACGCAGGCTTCAATGTGGCGCGGCTTGCACCCGCGCACCGACTTGAGGCTAGCTTCCCGAGCTATGAGGACGGGGCTCGCCAAGCAAGCCGCAGTTTCCGCAAGCCCAAGGGCACCTCAGATCACTCAGCCTCTGTGATAAAGTGGAGCCAGAGGGCCAGAGGGGCGCAGCTTGACTGAGTCAAAGGTAACATCCACGGGCTGAAGGCGGCCTCATGCTGACGGGGCTTGGACACGACATGCTGGTGGGTTCAATAAGCCGCAAATCGGCTTTCTGCCTATGTCAGTCGCAAGGGTTTTTGCGACCAGGACCCCCGAACTGCAGATCCGCCGTTGCCGCATCCTGGCGAGCCCTGCGCGGTTCTGACGCCCATTGTGGGGGCAAATCTGACTGGCTCCGCGGAGGCAAACAGAAAGGCCCCCCAACTCTTTGGGCAGTGGCTTTGGGAGCTCCAGAGGGCTGAACCGTTGACACAGTCCTTTAGATCAGCGGATCATGTAACCTCAGATCGGTAATTAATTTGCGGATTGCGGATTTGAACCCCTGGTTCTCGTAGACATGGACAAATGCCGGAACACCTCCGAACCACCAATCCAAGCCACCTAATAATAGGAAGATGAGTGGACAATGTTTGCACATTTGCAACAGGGAAGGGCATTAGCGTTCTGAGTGTTCTGCAGTAGAGAAATCGACCACGAACCACCAAACGAGATGCGACCTGCGGCAACGCCACAGAATGTTTTGTTCAGCATCGGCTGAGGCAAGCATTGTACGGGAGTTTTCAGCTGAGAGGGCTGCCTGCTGGCACGTCCTTGGGCATTGAGACCTTTCAGGTTCATGTCGAAAAGAGTTTCCAGAAGCGTGGTGTCATTTGGCATTGTGACTCACTGATGTAAACTACCCTCCCACAGACTAATATGGAGCCTGACAGGGGGTCTGTTAAAAAAGAACATGGTCTTCCAGGACATGGAAGGTTTCCTGCAGTTGGTTGGTTTGTTTCTTTTCTTTTTCCGCTGGTGTCCCTTTGGAAGCCTGTGCTTCGATTCGTGCTCCGCCCAGGCTATGGCAGCTCGGCAAGCATTCCGCGGGCGGAGCTTGCCTTGAGACCCTTCAAGCCAGAACCAGATCCTTGTGCCCCCCTGTTTTGGGCGGTGTCACCCCGTTTACGTTGCCCCAGGAACCGACTGGTTCTCAATCCCTGAGTGCCTGGACTTTTTCCTTTTTAGGAAGACCATCTTAGTGGTACACAACAAGTCTAAAACTTATATATATATATATACACATGTAAATATAAACCTATGTATGCACATAGAGATACGAACATATGTTGATAGGTACCCTGTTCAGCAAATGTATGCAAAATGGTATACATTTATATGTATATACAAATGTATACTATATATATATATGTTACTTGTGGCTCTATTTGGGAGAAGGAAGCCCATCAGTTCAAGGAGTATCCCCACGCTTTCCTGGGCCCTAGCCCTACCGTTCAGAACCGTTCGCACTGGAACTTTTCAGGGAACTTGGCCACAGGCTCGGCTTGGCAGCTGAAGCAAACACTCACGTCCTGAGTGGGTTGGCCAACAACTATTCTCTATGCACAACCACATATTTATTTATAAAAAAAAGCTATGAATGTGCATATGTATATGTTTCTCTTTTCAATAAGGGCTTCCAACCCCAAGACAGAATAATGTTTCTACCGCTCGGGTCGCTTGCAACTGCGTTGCTCTTTTCCATTGCTGCCCAAAGGATGGGAAGTTTTGGAGTTGGAGAGCACATCCCTTCCCCTACTTAACTTCTGGTTCCTTTTGCGATACGCTTTTTGGGACCCGTTGGTCAGGGAAGCCAAAATCCCACCCAAACCGCTGGTTGCTTCCATCGATGCCCCTGCTTGCAAATGGGGCAAGCTGAGGTCAGGTGGTACATGGACGCCTTGACCCACCGACCTGCAGAGAATGGGCGCAGGTCGTGGTGCAGCGCCTTGTCAAGGGAGCAATCAGGAAGGGGGTCTTTGGCGCAAAAGGCAACACACAGTTCTCACATGACGATGCTGGAGAGAGAGAGAGAGAGAGAGAGAGAGAGCAAGTTCTCACATCAGCACCAGAAACTGGCCTGTCCGCGTGCTGAAATGGGACTGTATTTTTGTGAGGCCTCACCAACCTGCATCAGAACAAACGCAACGCGCTTTGAGCTCTGTGCCGGCTGATGCCCACCACAAAGCTTGCCTTTGAACGCGTGTTCGAGAAGCCCCGCCTTTCGAGGGTTGCACACTTTTAGGGCATCCCATCATTTTCCAACAGCAAATGCATGTTGCGTTGGCCCATACCGCGGGACTGCCTGGAACCGGGAAAGGAAACCAAAAGAAGTCGGCCGCCCACAAGAATCAACAAGCACTGCAAAGAGGAAGTGCCTTTTCATCAGTTGGGCTACCCCCTTTAAAAGAAAGGCCCAGGTGTTTGAGCTAAAGGAAAGCCAAAGGAGCCAATACCAAAGTTCTACCGTTGGGTGAACATTGCGATATGTTACAGTCGGTTTAGTCATCCCCTTTACTTGCCCACATCTTTATACCCGGAATTGTGCCATCTACTTTCGCCTCAGTGTACCGGACACCGTTTTTTTGCACATGACTTTAAGGTTCGGATCCAGCCTGGAGGATGGGATGATTTGATCCATCTTTCCATTGCCCGGAAAATTTGCCACCCACGCCATCCACGCCCCGCCCCAACCGCGCATTGAAATCCTGGCAAACGACGATTCCTTCACTGTGTTTTCAACGTCAGCTTTTGGTCAAGGTGAGCTTCCTGTATATGCGGGATCGATCCATATTTCTGGCCCCAAAATCGGTAACTTTGTTCCTGTTCTTCGTGGTTTCCCTGGTCATCCCATGTATCACAGAGCTTTTCATCAACCCCCATATTTGTGTCTCAAAGTGTCTGGATCCCTTTTGGGATGGCCTCAGAAATCCAAGAGGAAGCACCCACCGCAGGGCCGCAGAGGTCCACAAGTTTGAGATTTTGAGGAACCCTTGCGAAGCCTCCGCTGACTAAAAAAGAAGCGCGCGCTCACGCGATTCGCCGGATGCGCCGCCAGCTTCGACGCCGCGGTGAAGGGCGTGCAGTTCGACCGCTTTGGGGCGGTCTGGTTCCGGGGTGTGGAGCTGTGCCCTGCCCGAAGCCTTTTGGGAGCCCGGAGTGGGTCACCGGGGGGGGGGGGGGGGCGGCGGCGGCGGCGTTTTTTGGATGTCCCGGAGGTTGAGAGCATGTTGCCGGTTTCCAGTGAAATTTGAAACCGCCACTTTTGCAGGTCCCAAAAAGGGAAATGGGGGAACCCTGCCGGGGCTTGCAGTGCTGAAAGGTTGCAAGTGAGAGCGGCTCGGTTTGTTTTAAGACATTTTGTTTAGTTTGTTTGGCTGGCTTCAAGAATTGAAACCAAAAGGACATCGTCCTGCATTGTTTGGTGGGCCCCCAAGTTCTGTCGGTGCCCGATGAATCAAAGGGTACCACCAATACAATAAAGTGTTTCCAAAATTATTCAGGAACCCCAAATGGAAGAGGGTACCTAAAACACAACCAAGCACAAACTGCTCTGAAAAAGTTCCGGGCGATTTCCTTACATATCCTTATGTAGAAGTGCCTAGCCGACAAATTGCCAAGGTATTGCATGGTCCCCCCCCCACATCCAAACCCAATGCCAAGCTAGCACAGGGCAAAGCCAGTGCCAAGGCAGCACAAGCAATCCTAAAGCAAGACTAAACCAATTCTAATCGGCCAGCTCAAAGGAATACTCAAACAATTCGATCCGAAGAGGATCGAAGACAAGCAACACAATACTAAGCCACTAGTGCAAACAAATACTAAGCCAGTACTAATGTAGCCCGAAGCAAGACTAAACCAAGACTAAACCAATACTAAGCCAGTACTAAACTTCGGAAAGGCCGATCCGATCCCCAAATATGTTTAACGGGTTTCTTCATTGAGTCTCCAAACCTATTTGGGGGAGGGGGGGGGGCTTTATTCTTCCAAGGAACCCAAACAATAAACAAATGTACAAACCCGAGTAAGCGTACAGTTGGAAACTAGTTTACAGTCAATGACAGGGTTTTGCGATGCCCACTTTTGGAGTGTAAAGGGAAGCCAAAAGGATAGAGGGATCCAAGTCACGTTTCAGCATGTGTTTCAAGCACAGAACCAACATGCCAGTTTGCCCTCTCCCAGCCTATTCCCTCAATGAAAGGGGGGCGGGGCGCAAATGCCTGACATTCTGGGCTCAACCCGGCATAGGCACGACCTCACCCCAAATGATGGCTTGGTTGGTGAATTATTACAATTCGCTCAGATTGTTGGAGGTGGAGTGCTTGGAGGCCGCTTCCAAGCGATCGTCGGGTTCTGATGGCTTGTTGCGAGGCTCCGCACTACCACGCCGGAGCCATCACCCAGTGGAATTCACTGGCACGTGCAGCGGGACGTCACAGAGTTTCAGCGCCTGAGCTCGGATTTGACATGGACTTTGGTCATAAGGCAGGCTCCCTTCAGAATGAAGCATCCCCCTGTTCAAAGTGGAGCTAGGGCAAGGGGATGCCTGGAATTGCAATCCCAAAAGCTGGCCTGGAACAAGCTTTACTCGAGGTTTGCACTCGAGCAGGGAGAGGGTGGCAAGATTGTGGGCGCAGAAGTGGCTGTGACAGCTGAGAATCTGGGGGAGGGTGGATTCACACATTTTGCAATGTTTAGGATTTCCACCCCCTGGCAGTTTATGGGAAGATCTTCGGAACAATGACGAGCCTGAAGTGCTCAAGTCCCATAATCGGGGCGTGTCCCTGTTCAGAGGATCCGTCACTGCTACGGGGAACATTTCGAGAACTGCCAAGTTTGTCAATCCGGGGTCAGCTGTTCTCCAGGAGAGCTGGGGGCCACCCTGGGCAAGCGCAGGATACGCCAATGATAAGCCCTTAATATTGCGGGTTCGTAGATGACAGGGCCTCTCCATAGAGTTTGTTTGCAAAGATCAAAGTAGAAGCATGGCAAGTTAGTGTTAGTTGGGGCTTGTTGAACCCTCATGCTTCCAATATGTACATATATATATATATGTATATAGCCAGATTCCCTTGATTTCCTTGTGTGGGGGGTGTCTCCTGGTGGTGCAAGCTTTCCAAACTAGCAAGTCCCATCTCCAAGCGTTTAGAGTCGGAGACCTGAGGCAGCTCTTCCTGGAGTCGGGGGAGATGATGCTGATGATACCGAACATCGTGGACGCTACATACACCGGAGCGAATCCTGGAACCAGTTTGAGTTAATTGCGCGCCTGTCAGACTCTTTGTGGGTGCCCTTGGGTGTAAGGAGAAAATGGGTGACGTCATTCTTGTGCCGTTCTTGGCTTGTTCAAATGGGAGACAGGTTTTTTTGCCTATTCCTCAGAGGCACACCGAATAGGTGGAACACGTGGGGGCATGTATACACCTATGCGGTGCCTGGAGGGATGGCCAAACATTGCTGTCTTTGGAGGCGATTTATCACACGCAGCAGTTTCCCATGCTGAGACTGGAGCAAGCTTGAACACGCCCTGAAATGTGCCCATATGCAAGCAGGGGTTGCCTTTTGTCGGGGAAATGAAGGCGGAACTCAGAGGTTCCGCAGCATTAATGCCTAGGATTATGGTGAACGTTTCGGTGGCTTTCTATTCAGGCGCAGGCAGGATGGCGTTCCTTGCGTTTGCGTGCTTCTGTTTGTTTGATTGTTGTTTATCTGTCTCTCTGTCTTTCTCTTTCTCTTTCTCTCTCTCTTACTCTCTCTGTGTCTCTGTCTCTTTGTCTGTCTGTCCTGTCTGTCTGTCTTTCTGTCTTTCTGTCTGTCTGTCTGTCTTTCTGTCTTTCTGTTTTTCTCTCTTTCCCTCTTTTTTCTTTCTCTCTTTCCCTCTGTCTCTCTGTCTCTCTGCCTCTCTGCCTCTCTGCCTCTCTGCCTCTCTCTCGCTGCCTCTCTGCCTCTCTGCCTCTCTGTCTCTCTGCCTCTCTCTGCCTTTCTCTGTTTGTCTTTCTGTCTGTCTGTTTGTCTGTCTGCCCGTTGTGTTGGTCTATTTGTTCTTCTTGTCCGCCTGTGGGTCCACGCCTCTGTTCCCCTTGCCAGGCCCAGATGTGACAGTGGTGCCACTGCAGAATGCCAGCGGCCGCACCAACCCGCTGGACGCTATTAGTTATGACGGACGGAAATCGTCCGCAGGGCTGCGAGGGGCGTGGGGCGCAGCTCGTCCTTGCCCAACTCGAGGGTCCTTCAGTCTGTGATCGTCTATCGGTTTATGTGTTGTTTGTTGAGGTGCTGTTAGAAAGGAAGAAGGAGAACACACATGGTTTGGCCCCCCGTTTTCAGACAAATTCATGTTGCCCTTGCAAGGATCATTCTTTTCAGCGCCTCATGGCCAGGTCACAATCTTCCTGTTGACACTCCTGCCATGTCATTGACACATTCAGACACGTGTGTGTGGGTGTGTGTGTGTGTGTGTGGCCTTTTGGTATTTCAATGTGCCCTGACTCGTCAAGTCGCCAAGTGCCGGACATTCTGGGCACGACAGGGACATGCTTTCCACATAATGGACATTGAGGTCTTGGGGTTCCAGAAGCTATTGTGGCAATCAGTCTTTGACTGACATTCAGGAATCAGCTCCTGCATGGCGCGCCATTGCTTCTTTCATGGCCATTCGCACAAGTGTCCCAAAACAGGAGCCATGAGCATTTTGCCCGCTCGGTTTTGGAGAGGCGGCTTTGAAGATTCTCAACTCGGTCCTGCCCTTCATTCTGAAACCGGTGCCTGAAGATTCTAGCACCACGATACCCAAGAAAATGTGGGGCCGTCCGGAGCTTTCTCGATAGAGAGCCGCTTGCTGTTTTGCATGCAGGTTTTGTGTGGTTTTGTGGTTCATTCCCGCCGCTTGCAAAAGCAGGTTTTGTGGAAAATTCCCTAAATATGGCAGGTTGGGAAGGGACACTTTCTCAGTTTTTCTTGCGTTCCTTGTGCCAGGGTTTGGCGGTGCGTAGTTTGCATGTCTGCATTCGGGCTTCCATTGTTCCGCGCTCCCAGTGCGCCAATGGACCAACAACCTACGGATAGGGAGGAATTGCGTTGTGGGGTGCATGTTTGCGCAGAAAGTTTGCTTTCGCATCGGGCTGGCATGATGGAACCATCAAACACTGAGCCTGCCTGTTGCTAATGGTTTCCTAGCAACCTCGTACGATGAACAATGTGCAAATTGTGACCTCACAAAGTGAGCTAGCCGGCCACCCTCCGAGTTTCCTGCTTCAGGCAAGCGACTTCTTTTCCTATCTCTTTGCCCCGCTTGCGGCCTTGTCATCCCTGTCAGCTCTGCCAGGAGCCAGCTCACAAGTGAACCTGGTGAAGCTTGGAACGGTCAGCCCGACGCGCATTAGGCTGGACCTCTTCGCGTCTGGACATGGCTGCGAGGACCTGGTTGCAGGTCCCAAGGCCTTTTGAGGTCCAGGAAACCACGAAAGGGTCCTGCCAATCCCAAACGGAGACTCCCAAATTGGCGGGGGGGATTTCTTTGGGTTTCCGTGTGCTCAGTAAGCCATCAACTATCAGTGATGCTTGAGACCGTTGTCAGGAATTTGAATGATTTGAGGCTCACAGCCGCATTGACGGATGAAAGGTGAGCCCAGATTGCGGTGGCTTTTGAATCTGAGGAGTTCTGGTACACCAATGTTCCGGGCACGGACGCTCCACCGGGCGTTTGTGCTGGAGGCTCCTATCGAGAAATACTGGTCTATGTGGATGGCATGCTGGCTGGCGCTTGCTTCCCGTTTCCGGTGATATATTCAGGCCAGGCTTCTGTCAGCTTCTGTACATGCATGGCCATTGCTGAGCAGGTCCTTCTTGGTGGGTTCCGCACGAATGGTCAACCTCCCTTTTTGCTGTCAGGGTCACCAGTCGCAACTGGCCAGCAGTTTTGAGGGATCCACCCTGAGGTCCTCCGCATTGGGCAGGTTTGGTTTTGGTTTGCCGCAGGCCTAGGGTCCCCCAACCCATACCTGTCGTGCGGCCGGACCCCCGGTCTCTGTTTTTTCTTTGGTGCATTTGCTTGGCTGTTAGGACTTTAACTTTTTGCCAACTAATGGGTTTTCCACTAAACCACTAAAAGTTAAACTTTTAGCTGGGGAGCAGAAAGCAACCGAGTTTTGTTGTTGTTCTTCTTTTCTGAAATCTTCCATGACGATGACTAGAACGGACTAGACCAATTGCCAGGGGTCCTGTGGTCTCGTCTCACCGGCGAGCTTTCTACCAGTCCGTTCGCAACAGGTGGAATCAACCCGCTGCTGTGGAGACCGCTGGCGGGCATCGTGTCTTTCGACATCCCGCCCTACGAGTTCGACACCTTGACTTAAACGCCGCCGATTCGAAGAGAAGCCCCAAGAGTGCACGCTGCATGCTTGTTCGCTTGGCATGCCAAGCTTGTCTCATAAAAGTGCCACAAGATCCCTCGCCTAGAAAGTGGCCCCTACTGGCAGGCTGTTCAGCCACGGGCCGCGGGGAATCGCTTCACTAAAGGGGGGAATCGCGCGGCAACTGGACAATACGCCAGTAACCCAGAAGTGATGATTTCTCACAAAAGAAGTCAAAATCAGCACCCCCCCCTCCCCCGCCGCCCCAGACGGCAACCAAATGGTTTGGTTGATGGCCTCCTTTCGAGCAATTTTGGCAACCTAGAAGGGGCTAGGTTTCGTGTTGGTTTTCCCCCGCCCCCCACCGCCGGGCGTTTGACACCCAGACATCACAGTGGCGAGCTCGACTCGACTCTGACGCCCAGGTTGCTCCTCTTTGGTGATCCAAGCGCTTCAATGGGCACGAAGGGTCTCTAGGGTGCTGTGGAACAGAGGAAATGGGCTGTCAAAGAGGGAACATCTAAGGAACCCAGCCATTTTTAGAGTGTGGCCCCCCCGTATTTCAACGCTCTAATCGTCCAAGCCAAGGATTTGACCCCGTTTGCGGGCTTACTGACGGATGGTGCCACGCACAACATCACGGTGCAAGTCTGGGGCAACAACCCAACAGGCCGAGAGAGAGAGAGAGAGAGAGAGAGAAGCCCGCGATGTGCCTCAGGGGGGTTGGAAGAGTACTGGAGAGGATTTACTTGGGCCAATAGACATGTGTTCAAATTAGTTCTGGAAATGGGGCTTCAATTTCGAGCTTCCTGTCTGAGGCATGCCACTGCTTCCAGGTGAAATTGTTTCGTCAGCCTTGTCATCGGTGTCGGGGAAAAGAAGAGAGAAAGAGAGAAAAAGAGAGAGAGAGAGAAAGAGAGAGAGAAAAAAAAGGAAAAGGAAAAGAGGGGAGGGGCGAAGAGGGAGGGAGGGAAGGGAGGGAGAGGGAGACCGGAGAGGAGAGAGGAGAGAGGGGAGAGCTAGAGAGCCGAGCAATCAGGCAAGCACACTTCCACCCATTAACGCAGAGCCTGACAGAGGCTTCCGCGCGTTAAATGCTGGTATGGCTGGCTTCTATGTCCATCCAGGACCTTTCTGGGTTCGCTTTGCGAAAATCTTTGGTGAGAACTCCCTACAGTTCCACTTTTTGGTGATATCAAGGCTTCACCTTGTTTGCCCAAAAGAGATGAGTTTCCCTCGGCAGTGATGTTTTGAGGGAAGGCATTGAGCACCCTGGCCGCAGGCAACTGGTTCTTGGACCCCGTGCTGCTCGTGGAGCATGGAGATGGTGGGATCGTTGGGGGCAAGGTCTATGGCGCAACCAAAGCGCCACATGTCACTGAGGCCTGGGGACGCTGGGTCTTGTTTTGGCCGGGGCGCCGCGGTTTTGTTTTAATTTGCCTTAGGTTTGTGCATGTATGTTGTAGTTACCTGCAGGCTAAGGCCCACCCGTCAACGCCTTCACATAGATTTGGCTTTCATGGGCTAGGTACGCCTGAAACATGGCAGGTGGACATAAATGTTCGTGTAAGTGATGCCCACCCCCAGTTGGTATGTCCGCCAGGGATCGAAATGCATACCTGGACTCCAAGTTTTTGTTTTTTAATATATATTTCAGGTCCAGGTAGCATTTCATGACTTCCTTCCCCGCTTCACAGGTGGTGATGAACCTCAGCAATGGCTCCACGGTGCAGCGCATGCAGGGTCAGCACGAATTCGAGGCCTTTCGCCGTTTTTTTTGGGGGGCAGAAACTTCCAGGTTGCATGTGTCCAGATGCCCTCATCAGGTGCGAGCTGGGAAGGCAACAAACCCCACATTTCTCCCATGACGTCATGGGGGTGTGGATCCTTCTCCGTGAAAGGGTGGTGCAAATGGGGGAGATGCGTGATCTTTGGCTCAAGAGCATTTGGGTCGGTTGAATCACCAAACTGACTTCGAGGATCCCATTGGAAAGCAAAAGCAGGTGGCAGGCGGGGTTTGGGGGCTGTCGCGAAGACTCGGCGGAGGGTGACCTGACTCCGCCACAGGCCCTTTCTTGCCCAGTGCTTGCTCCTTTGATTTTGGCTTTCTTGCTTGCCTGATGCGGATAAATACTCTAGAGAATTGGCTTGGCGAGCTTTGCGTTGCGTTGCAGAATCACTTGCATCTGCGTCTGAGGTGTGGAAATGAGCTCCATTTGCAATGAGCCACACCTCCTTGACGCATGTTTTTGCAGTGGCCACGGTTCCAAAGGGTACTCTTCTCTAAAGTTGTTTCTGTTTCATCCGAGTTTGAAGGACTTCTCACTAACCCCCTTGGTTTGTTCTACTGTAAATGACAATCTTTCGTAGTAGTTTCGCACGTGTGCTTTGAATAGCAGGCATGGCTCGCCTTGAGGGCAGCTGAGAAGAAAGAGAGAGTCTGTACCATTGACGGTTGCCAGGTCCGTTCGATTCTGACTTTGGAGGATGGGCGCGAAGTGGAATGCCGCTCGGCGTTTTGCTGGTTGTGGCTTTTCACCCGGTTTGCTATCGGCGACCAGGGCTCGAAGGCCGCCAGAGGCGATACCACTTGTTCAGTGGTACCCCCTTTTTTCTTTTGCTAGGTTACTCCCCACTGGAACGCAGAGTCAAGCCAGGCTACCCCTCAAAGAGTCGTTTTCAGAGGACACACACGTAGAAGGGTTTAAACACGTGCCTGAGAGTGCTGGCTGATGCGGTTGAATTCTGGTGTTCGGAACATCCTGTGCCAGAGAACATTCCATATGGAGCAAGGACAGGTTTGCATTTGCCTTCTAGCATTGAACGCGATTTTTTGTTTGGCCACATTCTACATACTTCTGCCAATGTGGCGAGCTGACCGATCGGAGGTCATCAAAGCGGGTCCTTACTGGGGATCCCTTCTTACAAGCTTTGCAATTCGCCAGCTTAGCCCCGCCTCCCGCTAAACAAATAAACAAGGAGTCGAGTCTTCCCGGCCTCGCCCCGTCCCCAAAACAATTCTTGAGTCCGAGAGCGATTTCCGTCTACACCTTGGCGCCCATAGGGGTCTTTTCATTTCCTGCTTTGGGTTCGGGTCTTATTAGCTGTTTGGGTGTCCACTTGAGGTTGCATTCAGTTGTTCAAGCATTATGGTGAGGCTGTGCTATTCAGATTTTTGCCGAAAGAGTGCCAATAGACAGCCAGCTTGGTTCACCCGCCTCTCAAGAAGCAAAACTTGCGGATTCTTGCTTTTTTGGGGCACCATTGCAGCAACAGCATGTTGAATCGTTGGATTCCAGCGGTGATAGATCAAAACGTGCATTTCAGAATCCTTCATTGACCCACTCCATTCACATTCAGAGGCGTGCATTTCCTGCATATCATGTGTTGCCATTAAAATTCCTCGCCTTCCATGATGTGGTTTGAGCATGACACTTCCCACCAAAAGTGATTTTGGTGGAAACCCGTTGATCAGAAAGCACGGTGGGCCGCATTCCATTTGCGCAAAGAGCCAGGTAACTTGTGGGCGGACCTGCGCGCCAACAGCAGCAACCTTGGCCTTGAGAGTGCGCAGCTCACTTTCGGCTCCTTCAGGCCGGGTGATTCCGGTCCGGGTGGGTGTCACACAAATGGGACCCACCTTTTGTGGGTTTTCAACATGAATGCAGAAGATAGTTCTTATGCTGGTGCCATGTGGCAATGAGAGGTTTCTTGGGAAGTGACGTCCTACTGCAGCTTCCAGGTGTGTCAGGAGAAGGGGGAGGGAGCAACAGACACAGCGCCCATGTTGCAGGCCCAAACCCCCCAAAAAAGCGAGACGCCCCTGAACAAGGTGCTTGCGAAACAGACCCCAAGCATAAAATAACTACATGGAGGGCGTATGTCGAACCATTGGTGGGCCCACCTTGGGGATGCAATGGGAAGCCCAGAGAGTAAGACCAAGCGTTGACTTTCCCATAAATGGGTGTGGCTCAAAATTAAACAGGAGGGGTTACGCAGGGTTTGGTCCATGTTTCCACTTACCAGGGCTCCATTTTGGTACCGAATTTTTGAGCCACAGCCAAATTGATATAGTCCCCGCATTTCAAATACAGAAGAACACTTCTTCTGCGATGTTAATTTGTTTACATCGGCCTCGCCAATTTTTTCAATGATTGGCTCTGTTTGGGGCTTTGAAGGTTTGCAGTTGTTTGTCGTAGTTTGTGCTAACATGGCATTGTGCAGTTGCCATTTTGTCCCGACCAAGCAGGCCTGACCAGGCGAACTGGGTGACCAATTTTGGGATGGGCTACCGGCAGAAAAGATCCGGAGTTGTGCCACCCCTTTTATCAGTGGCATTTTTCAGCACGTCAGTCAACCCAAGCTCAACACTTGTTACAGCGTACTTTTGAGTGGCCACTTATTTTACTTGCCATATTTGTTTGGCGACCCCTCAAAGCAAAGAAGAAGACAACGGTGGTTTTCCGGTACCGACTCCAAAGACGACACACCCATTTACCACAAAACAACCAGAGGAGACCATACATGTCCAGTAGTGATAGATTGCATCTAACGCCATCAGGAAAATAACGCATGAAGAGTGTTCAAAAGTCCGTGCTCAGCGAACATGTGGGAAAGTACTCGAACATCCATCCGGGTGAGGAGTTCTCAAGTGTCTGTCAAGGCGGCACGATTATAAAATCAACAAAGCACCATCTATGCGCTAGCTTCGCGCGAGTGTCATGCTAGCATTTTATCTTCACAGTCGCGCGGCCTATGTGTTGTCCTTGTGCGGCGAGAACATGGGACTCGCGCGTAATAGTGCCTATTTCCTGCGTCATATTGCAGTCAGACATGGCTTGGAGCTTGCAGCAGAACTTTCGAAGAAAGACAGGCTCTGTTCACTGTGCCTTTGCTGCGCTGACTTGTGCGTGATGGAGCTGCTAAGTACTCTGCGTAATCTGTGCAACCACGTGGGAGCTGCTAAGCTGCTGGTCCCAAAACTTGGTGGTCAGCTGGCGTTAGCGTGGGATAAAGGGGCGACAATGCGGCATGGTGCGGGGAGCTGGGCATCGTCGTGCGGAACCTCTGTGCCAGCGCTTTCTGGCCTTGAGTACAGTTGGTCACCACACTTCAGCTTCCTAGTAGACATGCTGCCACTGCAGGCGCATAGTTGCACCAGTTACGTTCCAGCGGCAGTGGCAGCAGTCACTTTTCGGAGAAACAAAATAGATTGGGCTGCCACGCCTGTTTGCCTTTTTGCTGTCAGGGCTGCGGCCTTGCGGCGACGCATTCGCGCTAGTGCTTTTTGCTCCCAACCTTGTTGAAGGCACAGCTTCTCACGCGATCAAGACCGTTGCTGCGTGTGCTTTCCATTTCAAGGCGGCACGCTTGGAATTATGTACTCACGGCCGTTTGAGGAACATACATTTTGACAACCTGCCACATGTTTAGCGATGTGTATGACCACGGGGAGGCCAGGAAGAGTGCAGCTTTGTTCACATGGGATCTGGGGCCCTTTTATACCCTTATAGTCGACCCTCTACAAGGCCATGTTAGCCAAACCCCAATCATTGTATCGGCCTGTAAAATCATGGGAAACCAATCCTGTGAGATGCCATGCTACACATGTTGCCTAGTCAACAAAAACAAGGTTCAACAAACCACCCATTCCCCAGCAAAGTCCGGTGGCTATGTTTCAGGTTGAGGTTTCGGCTTGTGAGCGCAATGATTGTTTGCAGGGGTGTAAGTAGTTGTGTTGCTATATGAGCATTTCGCTCTGCGCAAACATCTTCGGGCTGTCCACGAGAGGTCGCAGCACGTGAGCTTTTGCGGGGACCTCTCCACTACAGTGAAGGCGGAGTTTCCGCTGTACGTCTATGACTTCTTCGCGCAGGATGACACGAGCACCCTCGAACCGCTCGCTTTTTGTCTTTTTTGGGCCCCAGGGATCGATTCCGGCACCCAAATAACAAAGCCCCTGTTTTTTGGTTGCTTGGCCAAACCCGGGCTCATTCCTCGAAATGGAGGGAGCTCTAGTCACTCTAGGCTCTTTGGAAGTATCCGCCGGACAGATCATGTTTGCGTTGCCTGCAGCAGCGACGACTCCGCACGGGCACTTTTATTGTCTAGTCTGCGCAACAGGGAGCCCGAGAATGGGAATGTCCGGCTTGCATTGATCCACCTGTTGATCAGGGCACATTGAGCGGGACACCGATCCAGAAAAAAGCTCTGACAGGTATGCTGCTCAAAGCCTCAGTGGACTACACGCGCATGCTGAACGTATCGGTCAAAGCCCCTGGGTCTCCAGATTATGACATCCGGATGCGGAACGCCATCTCCAGCCATGCTGTCTATAACAGGCCAGCCACAGTGCGCTAGCAGGCAATGGGCCACAGGCTACGACAGCATGTACCGTGCTTTCTGGATTGTTGTTGCTTCGGCCAGGTTGTCCGAGAGAGTGAAAAGATATCTTCCAGAAGCATGTCACGAACCGCTCCCAAAGCGCTTGGCCAGGTCCATCAAGAACCACAGCCAAGTCAATGTGCAAACTTCAAGTGGGACGGATTCTCGGAATCGAGCTTGGCTTCGGAGAGTTTGGCTGTCACGCTCATTGTGCAGCTGGCCAGGCCTAGTGACTAGTGCATGAACGTAGGAATGTGGACTTCAGCACGCTAACGCAACGGATGTGTCCAAGCAGCACGTGGCCTGCCCCAGGAAACTTTTGGAATTTCCACGGGCCGTCGGACGCCCTGCTACAACAAGCTACTGTTTGCCAACGACGGTTGCTTGGCATGAAATGCGGGTGGACCACATGCCGATTTCTATCAATTGCTCACTGAAGTTGCCTTTTGGGCTGAATGATTCCTTCCCCCAAGGCTCAACCTCCCCAAGTCTCAACTCTCTGAAAAAGACGCTTCAGTTTGGAACCAGTTTTACCAGAGCCGGGCAACCAGAGGGTGTCCCACATAGGCGATATTCTCGCGGACCACAGCCGTTATGACTGCCACTGGCCCTTCGGCCTCTACGTTTGCGGGTCGGCCATTTGCCCCTCGGCCTCGGCTTGAAAAGTTCCCTTGGAGGGGACTAGCAACGCGAAGAGTTGGCGCTGTTCTCGATTTTTTTTGAGTTTTTTTTTTTTATCGGGGTTCCATTTGTAGACCATTCTTATAACACTATTACTAGTACCATTATTAGAACAGGGGGGTTCCCCCATCTCTAAGGGAGTTACTTGTAATTTACCATTCTCAGACCACTACTTATGACGGTAAACTTGAGGATATTGCTTTCATAGACACGGTCAAGTCCAGAACCCAGGACGGAGCGTGTCACTCATGTCAGAACTCCGTTGGCACGCGCGAAGTCGTTTCAGTTGCGAAGAATGTGCCCAGTTGGTTTGCCAAGAATACAGACATGCACGCACAAGATCAGAGAAGGCAACATCCGAAAGACTTGTATGTTGTCAACTGGCTTTAAGCCGTAGCCACTTGCAAGATTTAACCTTTAAGAGCTTACATTGGCAAAGTGACAAATTGTATAAAGTCGTTGGAGTTGACGTTGGGATCACAGGAACCAGCTATAAGAAAATACGTGCCGGAAGCTAGCTGACCACCAAGGAAAACCAGCAGTTTTGGCCAACCCCCTGTAGACTAGGTCCCACAGTAGTGCCCTTTTACCGTTTCTTTTTTGGGGGAGATTTGGTTTCCTACTAAAATAGACTACAGAAAAAAAAAGAAAAAACACATCGAGTTATTCTAACCTTCTTCCTGGAGGGCCTAGTAATTAGACCTCCCAGCGGGTTCGAGGGAAGATGAGGCTTTTGTGCTGGGGTTTCGACGCAGGCGGTCGCTACGGCCGGAAGAGCACCGCCGAGCTGGTGGCGAAGGCCCTCCCACGGCCGCAGCTGGGCCGAAGGTGGCGGTTCTCATTTGGCCCAGGCTCCCATCCGGGTTTTTCCCTAGACCTGGTTGATACATTGGGGCATTGGGGTGTGTCCCATGTCTGACCTTCACTTTTGAGGTTGGCATCTTGATGTAGCCAGGAGTTTATCCGGGGTCAACACAAGGTGTTCCCATGGTTGACGAGACTGGGAAGCAGCAGCCTGCACCATGGTATCCTCCTGGCTTGCCTCCGGACTCAGCTTTCGTGCCTGACTCATTATGCTGAACCATCACTCATTCTGCGACCTGACACCTGACCTGTGGAAGCCCTGACGAGCAAAGAGCGGACCTTTTCGTTGCCCAAATAAGAGGATTCTTTTAGACAACGAGGGTGCCAGCGAGTTGAACAGCTGCAAAAGGCAAAGGGCAAAGGGTCAGGTCAAAAAAATCTTGCTGCAGCATCTATCGAGTCATGTGGCTTCGATCGGTTTGCGAAAAGGGCCCCAGAGGGTTGGGGAAGCCGCCTCGCTTCCCGAACTGGTCGCCCTTGCCTCGCTTCCGGAGAGCAGAAGCAAGGAAATCCACTCTTCCCCACCCCCACAGCCCACGGATGTGTTTTCCCTTCCTTTTGAACACCCCATCCCAAAGAGGGCTCCGCATGTTCATTTGTGAGACGCAGAGATGGTGCTTGAGTTCAGGCACCTCAGGCCGCCCCGTGCTCATCTCCAGCGCCGTACCCCGCTGCTGGACCACACGTTGCGGCGGCCAGCGCGGCCGCTGCAGAACCTAAGCGCGGAAGGCCATGGGCGGGGGACGGCGGGCTGGCCGAGCGCCAGCGGGATGTGCTTGGTGAACCGGCAAACAGCCTTTCTTGGGCAAGTCTTTTTTGAGGCCCTTGCTCAGACAATGCCTGTGATGTTTTTTGGGAGCGGGGGACTGCTGGCACTTGCACCATGGGCTGCTCACTCCCATTGACTCAGCCATGGCAAGGTAAAGAAGGCATTCGGCGGACTTCCTGAGCAGTAGAAACCTATCAGAATGCAATCCCATCACATCGGCCAGGCAAGCCGCGTGTGATTTATTCCTGAGACGACATGAGCGGCGAGGCGTTTGCGGCAAGGTTCATGCCCAAGCTGTCTTGCCCCCAAACACCTGCCAGCCATCCATTTTGGGAAGTTCAGAATGTCAGCATCGTTCAAGAACCTCCAAGAGGTTGCGATCACTGCTCACCCGGTGATGGAACATCTTTGCCGAGCCAAGACAGATGCAGCCGGATTTTTGTTTGGCTCCAATTGCAACACAAAGGGGATCACGTGCCCGGCGAAAAGGCAAAGAGGTGGTTTGTTTCGCCGAGTGAGCGCCAATTCCTTGCGAGCTGCGAGGGTTTAAGATGGTTCAGGCTGTTCCGGAGGGGAACCCGGAGGCTCTCTACCGCTCTGAGCCGGATGAAAAAGCAGCCAAGCTGTGTGGGAGAAGTTGCCCAGCTGAAGCTGGATTACCCTCTAGGGAAGTGGACAGGGGCGTTCCCCAAAAGGAAAGCATTCTGTCTAAAACACATGTGTCAGCTTACATGATCGGGGTAGGTGCCCGTGTTTTGGCTTTCTATGGGGCACTGCAGTTTAATTTGCTTGGGGTTTGTTGGGTACACCGTACACCCTTGCCGAATGCTGGCTTACACGAGGGCGCGGCTTTCCCCTTGTTCGTGGCGAAGCACAAAACTGCTCCATTGCTTGCCCGCCTCCAAGTGCCAAACAGACCTGGTTGTTTCGCTCGCAAAAGGAAGCGCATGGGTTGGTTCGGCGTTTTAATCCACGCGTATGCCAGAAAACACAATGAGGATGACGTAACTCTCTGGCCATTTTCTTGAGAGGTGAAGTTTTGGCTCAAGCATCACGAAACCCCTTGGTGATGGCGAAGCTTCTCTCCGCTCTTTTCTTTCTCTCGGCGGCCAAGGCCGGTTTCTCACATGGCGTGGGCCGATATTCGTGAGCCAAGATGAGTCTTTTTTGCATGACATGCATCACTTCCGTGTTTGGCAGGGTTGAAGGTTGAATAGCGTGTGCGTTTGTGTTTTGATTACGAGTTGTTTCGCCATTTGATGTGTTTCGACGCAGCCGACACTGCATGCGCGCCGTGGTCCGTGTGGCACTATGGAGACTGATGCCCGTCATGCCCCCTCCCCCCCCCGCTAGGGAATCCACGCCAACGCCCATCTCAGGGGGATGCGCATGAGCCCGCCAGGCAAGTCTTGGCCAGTGTGAAAGCGGTGCTTGCCTGGATGATGATGAGGCTGTCCGCATGGGTGGCCTAGCAGCAAATCCAGGACTTGGCTTATTGTGGGCGGCCATTTGAAGTGCTTGAACAGATGACTTGCATCTGATAGATAGATCTCCATATGAAGTGGCTTGAACTGAGAACATTGCGTATGTTCCAAGCTCGCCTCTGCTCCCTGTCTTATCTTTTATCGGCTGGTTTCGCATTGGATTGAAATTGGTTTAGTACTATAGTATTGATTTAATATTGGTTTGGTTTTATCAATCGCATAACGGGAAGGGACTAGGAACGCTTTGAAAGGGAAGCGACATGCAACTCTCCAGTTTTTGCATGCCCCGAGTCAGACATGCAGTCCATATGGCATCGGCCAAGGCGTCGAGCTTTTGCAGCACAAAGTGGAGTTGGGTGCCTTGCCTTTGCAGAGCAGAGAGGGCGCAGAGGGCGGGGAGGGGGAGATGTTGATGCTGAGAGTGCCGCATGCTTGGCATCTTGCAGCCTTCGACCTTCAGTGGCGGTCGATGCTTGGTTTCATTGCTGGGTCGATCCAATGTGGCACTCGCAACTTTGAATGCAGCATCTCCTTCGAGCTTTCGCTTGTTCTATAGGCCAAGCTGCGGCACACATTGGCAAGCTTTTCAGTTAGGATAGCCGCGTGAAAAGCAAATGCATCGTGCGTTTGTGGCACCAACAAATCTTGACCATGTGTTCCAAGGCAAGCAACGCGTTCTTGATGCGGTCAATGCCACCAAAGACATCAAACAGCCTGCCATCATCTCAGCACCTCGGCAGACATGGAGCGACAGCAGTGCTTTGCGGGACTCACTCGCCAGAACGACCTCACGCCGCATCATAAGGGGCTGCCTCAAACTAGGAACCCTTTTCGGATTCGGTTTTAAATGACAGCTAGGGTGTGTGATGGTTACATCAGATACAGCCGCTGTTCGTGTGAGCGCAATCCCCACCCCCCCCACCCCCCCAGAGCTCGAATCCATCTTCTTTGCGTGCCGGCCCTTGTCTGATCTGGTGTGTATGCGCGGGAGCTCTTGAACATCTGCCGACGCACTGCTTGCCGGCACACGCACGCGCTTGCATACGCAGTTGCGCGCACGTGCTCCTTTATACGTGCATGTCTGAGCTGCATCCACGCGCCGGCGCCCTGCAACATGCACCCTGCCACCGCTTGTTCACGTGCATGCGCTTGCATAGGCGGTTGCGCGCGCACGCCCTTGAAGATCCGCCCTTGCACCGCCGCTTGCAGAAGTTCATGCAGGCATGCGCTTGGAAACGCAGTTGCAGCTTCATTGCACGATGTCGGTACTCATTCACTCGCTCCCCTGCCTCCCCCCTCCCCGTGTGCCCGTCCATCGGGCTGAGCGGCTTCTCATGCAAAAGCCGCGTGTATGTTGCCAGCATTCGTCCAGCCCTCTTTCAAGTAAAGGGAAACGCACGCTAAATTGGCCTCCAGTCCCTAAATTTGAGAAGCACACATCAAGGTGGCCAGGTGTGTGTAGGTAATGTGCCGGAAAAGCATCACCACATGGCACCACCCTGGAATTCATAAAAGGTTTCTTTCTGGAGGTCCCTGACTTTAGGCTGGTGAGATGCCCCCTTGGTCTTGTTTGCCCAGCCCTTCCTGCTCCCCTTGCCCCTTCGCAATCTTCTAGAACCGTTCGGGTGCCAGCTATCACTACACATGTTTCCAGCATGGACGTTTCCTGACCTGAGGGGTACGAGGCAGAAGGCTGAAAACTTCGCGTCACAGCATGTCACAACAGCCAGTGGCTCCACAAGAAGGCTAGCCCGGCAAGAGCCGCGTACTGATTGCACATAGTTTACGGCGAAGTTTACGGAGTGGGAGTAGATGAAGAGGAAAGGGCGCCCGATATCGGCTGAGTGGTTGACCTACTCTAAAACTGCGAGAGCGCAACATATTTGAGAAGCTTCCTTCCAGAAGCTTGCGCACTAAGCCAGGGTTGTCCAGCGTTTGGCTGGGGCCCCCAGTGCCTTGTGCGCATACACGAAGGCACGCACTCGCACACAGGCCAATGTACAGATGCTTCTTATATGTGTTATATGTACGTGATTGTATATATGTCTATATGTGCATGTAAGTGATCCCTTTCATTAATATATATATATACACATACAGTTCTATGCGTCTGGAGTGCAATGTGCGTGACGCTTTCAGGCTATGTACACCTTCGGTGCCCCTGCGGTAAGCAAACCTCCGATGCCTGATCTGGCGCGGGATGACAAGTGCTTCCAGGGCTTGCGCACCTACACGGACCGGCTTTGGGCTGCCTTGGTGTCGGGAATGACAACGAGTCCGGGTGTTGGGAGTGAACCCGAAGGTCCCCTGAAAAGAAACCAGCAGTTGGATGGTTTAGAGCTGTTTCCAACTCGTTCCCTGAGGTCCAGCAAGTTCGGAGTGGGTTTGGCCTGAAATAGATGCCCGCCCGCTTATGTGCCCCAACTGAATGGCTAATGGAAAGCCTCCCACCTACGGGATCGAACGAACGTGGCTTCCTGGACCATGTTCCTCTCAAAGTAACTCTTGACATCCTCTAATTCATCAAGCAAGGGTTTATTAATCTTGCTGGTGCTTAGCAGGGAATGTGGGCATGAACATGAATGAACCCAGAGATTCCCCGAAGCAACACCACAAGAATGCTTTTTAAGGCTGTCATTCCGTTTCTCATTCCCTGAGCACCAGCAAGTATTCCTGGAGTCACAAACCCCTGGTTGAATAAACCTGCTAAGGGACTCCTGGATTCACAAACCCTTTTGTGAATAACCTACATGTAGAAAGGGACTCCAGGATTCCCGGATTCACAAAGCCCTTGGTCTATATTCTAAGAGAGGCCTGGATTCAATCCTGGTTGAATATCCCTAAGGGGGCTCCCTTTGGATTTCCGGAAATGTCCGCTTTACGGCCCGCATTCGCCTGTCGGTCAGGAGAACAAACTGCCAGGAGGTGGCCGTCAGGTGGACGCAGCCTCCATGTTCGACGCCTACCCGCATCCACACATCAGCGTCTTGGCGCTGGACTGGGCCCAGGAGGGGTCCGTGGGGTGGGGTCCGTGCTACTGCCTGAGTTTGGGGACGGGTCCGAGGTGCTACTGCCTGAGTTGGGGACTCGGGCTTTAGGCACTTTTGGTTTGGACCTTTTTAGTGGGAAAATTAAAAGCTTGGGCTTGCGTCTTTTTCCAAAGAACGGCACTTTGCTAGCTCGGCCATTTAATTGATGGACTTTGGAAGTCTAGGGTGGGTCCCATATTCTTGGACTTCGCCCAAAAGGAAGCCCAAAGGGAAAGGTGCAAAGTGTTTTCTCTTCGCATTCCATCTCCAGTGCGTTTGTCGTGCGCTTGCGAACGCGACAGCGACACATTGGCTGACTTGACTCGACGGCGCTGGACTCATGGAAAGCGGCAGGGCAAGCGAGAGTGGACACTGACTGTACAAGTTGGATCCTTCGCCAAGTGCCTGTTGTTTTTCAGTCACTGTTGCTGGTTTCTGGGGCAAAGTGGATGGAGCAAAGCAGCAACTGGCGATCCATATTGCTCGACAGGTTGGGGTAAGTTCGTGGTTTGAGGGGGTAGCTAAGCTGTTGGAAGCGCAGGATGTTGAAGGGCAGCCTCAGATCAAAGACCACCAGCATAGTCCTGGGATGGCACACACCTCCAGGACTCTTACTATCAGCCCTGCCCTGGCGATGCTACCTGGCCGAAAGGAGGCGCCCGATCGCAGTTTCGAATCGGCAGCTGAGATAGCAGGACATCTTCTGGTATTCAGCAGGGAATGAGTTGACATGTCCCCTATAAACCATCCCTTATGGTTTCCTTTAAGGAAATCCTAGGTTCATTCCCGAGACTCGGATCATTCCCTGAGCACCATCCAGTTTTCTGAATGGTCTTGAGCACCACATGTGACAAAGCAGGAGCTTGCCCCCGTTTCTTCCCTCCAATTTTCGAGGTTGACAAGTTGATTCATGATTTTGTGACGAAGCATACATTGGAGGACTCTAGACCTAAAAGGACCTGAATCTATCCACGCAAAGCCACGGGTCTTCTTCATCTATAAGAAGTTTGTTTTTCTGCTCAGCAAACTCAGTTGATGTTTCCAGGCTGCATCTTTGAGTGCGTGTTTTTGAAGGCACCCGCTTTGGTTTTCAAAGGAAAGCCAACAGGAAACCAGCAATCTTTTGTTTGCTTGAGAATTTGTATGTTCCCCTTTTGGTTGTAAAATGAATTTGTCTCTGCTGGATTGTTTTGTTTTTTTGCTTTGTTTTCTCCCAGGGTGCTTAAGCAAATGTAATGGAAGCAATATAGCTGCCTATCTTCATGACGAGCTGCGCCCAATCTCCGATTCCTGCAACAGGCATGTCTTGCTGGTGCGACAGGAAGGGAACGACTGAGTCCGGGTGTTGGACGGGATTCTCTGAAGAGGAAAGCAAACTGTTTGATGGTTTTTGTTGGTTCAGTCAGGAACCCAATATGTTTGTTTTTTGTAGTCCAAAAAAATGAAGAACCGAAGCCGAAACGGATGATTCCCTTTAGACGAAACCAATATTTGGCTCAGTCCAACTGATTCCCTGGCCATGGACCCAGCCCTCGACGGTTTTGCAAACGATCCGATCCGATCCAGTGGGCTGGGCAGGTGGCGCCGCAGACTGGGGCTTGCACTCTGAGACGCACTACTCCCCGCGCTTGAAGGCCTGACATCGGGGTGGGCACTCAACTTTTAGGGCTGGACCTCTAGGCGTTTCCGAAACCCATCTGGAAGCTGATTTTGAAAACTAATTCGGGTCCTTGGAAAAAAGCCGTTAAGGTCAAGGTTGGTTCAGGCTTCTTGGATTTCTTTGGTAGTTGGATAGCTGGGGCAAAGCGGGGAATGGAGTTCCGGGTTCGGGGAATCATCCAGAAGGGAGAAGCAAGTCTTGGAGCACAGAATCCTAGCCTCAGTGAAGCTATCCAGTCTATGGCTCTGGGAGGGACATGAGAACCCTCACCGCAGACAACAGGGGACTCGCTGATTTATCCGTTTGGAAAGGAAGTTTGACCGGCCTCCCCTTTTTCCCCGCCCATCCTTTAAATCCTCGCGGCACTCACGAGGAGGTGACGCTGGACGGGGTGAAAATGGCGGAGCAGGAGCCTTTCAAGACGGCGAATGACATGGTGCCTAGTCCTTGACGCGGGGAAGCTTCCTCTTGGCAACCGTTTTTGTTGATTCTGTGTCGTACCCTGGGGTCCAACAGGCCATCAAAACCAAGGCCTTATGAGCAACCAAGGGTACTCAACAAAAACAGAGTGTCTTTGTCAATTCTGTGTCATAGGTTGGAGAAGGATGTCACACCTCTCGGGGGTCAATCGCCCAACGTTAGGCGAACAATTGCCATTTGCAGGGTGCCCACCACACCGGCAGACTGTAGGTGATCTTGGCCTACAAGAGCTACGATTCAGTGGAGAACACCATCAAGGAGCGGCTAGATGCGCAGATGATGCAGCAATTTGCGTGCGCGCACAAGCGGGCTCCGTAGTGACCCTCTTATGTCTGGAAGTGCGGAAAGCCTTCTGTTGGCTTGCGCGATTGTTGAAGGGATGATGCTCATATACATTTATAGTTTGTGTTAGTAGTATGTATATATATATATATAGATGTGTGTTTTCTTTTGGTTTGCCATTTGAAGATATCCTCCATGGTGTTCGGCTTCCAATGGTCTCAGAAGCCTGGCAGTATTCCCTGGACTTGCTGGAAGGCCATATCGGATCAAGGTGCATGGCGTTTGCGTAGGTCAGAAGGTGCCATGGGAGTGTGCCACGCCCGGACGAAGAGGGCGCCCTTGGAGGATGAAGCCGGCGACTTCGTGGGCAAGGCCCGGCAACCGATCTCAAGGCTCTTTATTTTTTTTTGGGGTGAGGGCACATAAAGAGAACTGCACTCTGTAGCCGTTTGAAAGATGCCGTGATGCCAACACAGGTCGGCACTGGCTATGAATTTCAATTGTTGTGTTCTGGAGGCAGACCATTGGATTTGTTGAATGGCAGGCAAGTGGCAAAGATCGATGCAAACCGGCCACGCCCCCCCCCCCCCAAGTCGGAACCCACTCTTAGTGGGGATTAAGCTTGCGAGCGATAAGCTTTGTAGCCACAGGCTCAGCTAGTTTGAGTGAAGGGTTGCATCCCAAACCAGGGTGATGGTCACTAGGTTGCAGGGAGCAACTAATGCTTTTCTTCCCTTCAGGGAAGCAACAAATGAAGGATTCTAATGATTCCCGCCGGCTTTCCAGGAAACCCACAGGTTTTTCAACCAAAAAGTCGGGGTTGTGTGTGTGTGTGTGTGTTTGTTGGTCGTGCTGTGGCTTGACATGCGTAGGAGCTTTTTCGCCTTCCACCCACGGATGAAGCAGTGGGTGACTCTTCCGATGTGCCCAGCATTGGTTATAACAAGCAATGCTCCCTTTGGGCTTTGGTTTTGAAAATGCCAGGCTTTCGAACCGAAACACGAGGAGTCGGGCAACGGGAAAACGTCGCAGCGGGGGAACCCGTGGGCGGCGGCGGACGTTTTCCAGGTGCAAGCGGAGCTGAGGAGGGCGGACTGGATGCATCGCCCCCAGCCACAGCCCGCGGAGCTGTGCAACTGGGGCCTGTACCTCGGGGGCCTGTCTGAGGCAGGGCTGAGAAATTGGGCCCCTTATATATTTCGCCGTTTTTAACGGGAAACCAAAGAGAAACCGATGGTTGAGGGGGCTATGGAGCCCAGCCGCAGAGGATTGCAGCAATTCGGCCAAAGCCCCGGTTTGAGGCAGATCTCCTTGTTGCTTCCAAAGACGCTGTTGGAAACAGAGCACCGAGCCGGTCAATCATGACCAAGCCCCAAGGGAAGGAAACTGGCGTGTTTTTGCTTCGGCTTCCCTTTGCTGAGCGAATCTCCTAATTTCTACCCTTGTGCCCAGGTCTTCGGAGCATCCCGCCCAACGTCACCATTTGTTTGCGCCTTCCTTTCTGATTGAAAAGGAATCATCGCCTAGGTCCTTGTCTCAGCTCAGTGGGTTCCACCCTGTGAGGATTCACTGCACATGGCTGTGGGTCAAAAATAGGTAATCCAAATGGAACCCTGGTAAATGGAAACATGGACTAAAACCTGGGGTTGTCTGGTGCTTTAATTGTGCCCCATACCCACATGTTCTCACTTTTCCCTCAGGGTGAAGGCTCCCACTTTTCCTCCTGGGGTAACCTGGGAAGGAATTGATCGCCCTGTGAGGCATCAGATGGGAAGCTGATGCAGGACCCGCATGGATACTGAGTTCGGTGCACTTACTGCTTGTTTGGTGTGAGTTTCCCTGCGGGGAAGGGGTCATGACTGACAAATATGCAGTCCGCTTATGATACCTTGAGGAGAAGCATGTGGTTTGACGGCTTTCCTGAAGGTAGCTATATCAGGTCAGGGTGCTCTCCAGATGACCACGCAGTGCAAACAAACATGTGAGGGATGTCCGTTCAGGGTGACCCCTTACATAGTGAAAAATAATGGCTGGTGCTGGTTGCAAATAACATGCCCCGTTTCAATGGCAACCAGTTGTCCAATTCTTTGTGTGCCCCGTTGCAGCTGTCATTCCTGTTCTGTTACTTGGGCTGCGCTGTTGGTCTGCTGGATGCTGCGAGTCAGGTGTTCCAGTGAACCTTTGGTGGAACCCATGCCACTTGCATTGCATGGGCCAAGAGAAAGCTGCACTACATCGAGCTCACCTGGGAACAGGCGTACGGCCAAGGTCAAATACGAGATGATCTTTGAATAATTTTGGTATCACCCTTTCATGGAACCAGAATGTGCATTTTGGTTCCACCGCCCTAAGATTTCCTGGGGTGGGCGCGAATTGCGCCAGGACCTGAACATCCGCGCCATTGTCAATACCGCCGCTCATCCAATTTCAGGCCTTTCCATCCGGGTTGCTCCAAACCTCTACAAAATATGACACACATATTAGGGTCCTTGGACATTCTGTTGGGTTCTCTTCAATTCTCTCTCTTTGGACAAGTTCAAAACACGACGTGCCGAGGTCAATAGAGCACCCCCGTTGGCCGCAGCTTCTGTTTTCCAATGGGCAAAGTACCGCGGGCTCGACTCTGGGTAAAACGTGGTCGTTGCAAAACAGATATGATTCCCAAGGCTCATGCCAATGTGCCCAGCTGGCCATGCAGCTTGTCCAGCACATGCCCCCCAGAGGTCCGGACACGACCTCTCAGACCCGGACCTGAGAAAAGCCCGGATTTGTTGATGTCATCCATGAAACCTCCAGAGATGTCCGATTTTAGTATACTCTGTCATATCTGAGGCTTCCTCCATGTGCATCTACACCCCGCGGGGCGCGCTACCGCCCTCCGACATGCGGTTGCTGCACATCGATGCGGATGACTGCCGGGCCCCCGGTCTGGCCCGAGACGCGGTTTCGACTGCATGCCTATCAAGCTCTAGCTGGCAGATAGGAATCCACTGTCGAGTCAGGAGACCTGGAAATCAGAAAAGCCAGTTTCTGGCAACCAAATATCACCTTGACAGCATTGTTTGGTTCTACTAACATTGTTAGAACTAGATCCTTGGGAAGGTCATGGAAGCAATTTGCAATTCACTCGGGAAGCAAGTAGTGAGTTGAGGAAATTCCAAGTCCTCTCAGCCACTGCCATAGCATGGTTCACGAATGGGACTTGTGTGCAAACCGGTGGTTCACGGGATGGCAGTTGCGGAGTTATCTAACCGAGGTGACTACCCGATCCTTGAGAAGCACTATCAGGAGTTCAGGGTTGTGCAACATATTGTTTGAACAGCCCAAATTGGGTTTCCCCCCTTGAAGGGGGCAACCAACAGCACTTGTTCCAGTTCAGCCACAAACCAGCCCCATTTTGCCTGAGGTTGGCCAAAGCAACTCTGCAGGAGTTCGAAGCTTTTGTCACCAAAGCCAAGGCAGACAAGTGCAAGACACTGGTGCACTGTCAAGCTGGCATGAACCGAAGTTCTGTCCTCTGTGCGGAAGCCCGGCTGAAATTTGGCAAGGCCTTGCTGTGCTCACCATGCAGTTGCTTATGGGTATTGCGTTGCCAAGGTCTTGGCGAATGTTTGCAACATGCTCTACGCTTTGGTTTCGCCCACTCCCTCTTCCTTTGTTTGCGGCTCGACAATGCCACCAGAATACTCCAAAAAGAAAACAACAACAACAACAACAACAAAAAGAGCATGGGAGTGGGCACGCAGCCCTCCCGTCAGCTTTCCTCGGGCCCGCCGGCAAGGCGTATTTGATGCACGCCGAGCGCTTTCGGCTGCTGGAAGCGATTCACCTGCTGGTTGCTGCTTGCCGCGAGAAACGGCAAGCTGTGACCTTTCGTAACAAACAAAAGAAGCTTGTTTGGGCGTGGCTATATATAGATGTATGCATATATGTACAGTTGTTTACATATACTATCATCGCTGTACTCCACGCACCTGTTTAAATAGCTTTTAGCATTGCGGTTTTCCAAGGAACTGAGCCATATACTGTATATACTCGGGTACATGTTTGTTTATGGCTTATGGTTATATGGCGGGCCCTGAAGTGGCAAGCCAATGCAGAGAGGCAAATTCCAGGCACTTGGGGGGGGGGCAAACCAATATCCATGATATTTGTTTCCCCCTTGTTGGAGTGGTTTCCCCACAAATGGACCCAATGAACCGAAAAGGAAGCACTCCAATTCTGTCTCTATCTTTGGAGTCAGGGCCGGCGGGGCCTCGTCCTGACCAACCGAAGCTTCGTGAAGCAGCTGGTGCACCTTGCGTGTGTGGAGGGGCTCCTGGACTGATCCGGACCTTTCAGCGCGGCTTTGAAGAGGCCGGTCAGAAGTCTTAGGCTTAAGGATCCGTGACCTCGCATGTGGGTATGGGTCTAAATGCAACCACCAGAGTCTTTGGTTCCCTTTTACCGGGGCAACCCATTTTGGGGTTGCCGCGTTTCTGCCATCTGGCCATGCCCATCCTAACGGGAAAATGGGCTCCTAACGGGATTCTTTTTCCACCGGCATCGCCTTTGGACTTCCTGGGCCCGAGGCTGTGCCCAAAAACTGCCAACAGCCAAGGCAGCAGCCTGGAACTTCGAAGCTGCTGTCAAATAGACTTTGGTGCATGTTCGGACTGAACCACTTTTTGCCAACTGTTTTTTTTTTCTTTTTCTTTTTTTTTTAATAAACCACTAAAAGTTAAACTTTTAGCAGGTGAGCAGAAAGCAACCGAGTAGAGGTGATCTCAAACGCAACAACGGGGAAAAAGACACAAACGAGCACATGGGTGGGGAAAAAGGCAAATGGTAAGTGCGATTAGACGGCAAGGGGACGAGGGAGAATTTGGCATGCGACATGCCTGAGTCGCAAACAAGGTGTCAGCAGGTTGGGGGTTGGACATGTTGGAATTACAGGGTCCCACTGGCTGCTCAAAGTAAGGGATGATCCCCATTCCGCTTTGAGGATACCTTTGGCTCGGATGCTTGGAAACTCGAACCCCGCCGACTCTTTCCTAAGGGATCTCTTCATCGTTCGAGTCACACACCGCCTCTCTTTTTGCTCGCAGGTGGCAGCCTACTCGCAGCACGTCGACGCGAGAACTTTTGAACTAGCGCGGGGCGTGTCCCGAAGGCTTCCAGCAGAAGCCGTTGGGATGGTGAATGTCCTTCTTTGGCTATTTTAAACATCACCTTTTTGGCCCATGAAAGGTGAGTATCCCTTGGTGGGGGTAATGTTTTAAGAGGAAATATAGGGAGCCCTGTTAGATGTTGTCTTGAACCGGTGCTTCTGGTCTGCTTGGAAGCCCTCGAGAGGGCTAGGGGCCCTTAAAGGGGCTGATCTGAAATGCACCCAGAGCCTTTCCTGGGGCCTTCTTCGGTGACCTGCTCATGTGCGCGGCTTACTCAATTCAAGTTGCAAATGCCAGTTGGCAGGTGAAAAGCGCCTGTCACCCATTGACAGGGGCTCGGAAGCAGATTCACGAGCCTTGGGGTACGCAAAGTGTTCAAGCTTGGGTGCGTTCCACCACTGCAAGGGTACTTTTATAATGTGAATGCATTGGGTCTGACGTGCAGCAAGCTGCATTTGAGCTCGACATGCAGATGCATTTGTCCCCGTCGTGGAAAACACGTCAGTCAACCCGGAGATGTTGATCAAACATGTGCCCCACCTCGCTCGACTTGCTGCCTCCAAAAGCCTGGAAGCAAGCGAGTGACGAGTGCATGTAGGCGAGGCCTGCGAATTCTTTTGACAGAAGCCACCAGTACCGTTTTGGGATGTATCACTGTCACTGGCATTAAGATAGTTTTGCGGTCGTTCCAGTGGTCATTCAAATCTAAACTGGGACCTTTGCCACCATGGTGATGGCTACCCTCATGGAGAAGCAAAGGATGCTGTATTTTCAAATTGGTGTGCTGCATGCATTACAGGTGCCTTTGAGACAATTGCGACAATTGCGTTTATCTGTGACGGTATGCAATCCAATTGGTGTTCCGTGTGTTTGGCAGGCCTTTCACTTTGGGCTTTTTTGAGGTGTGAATTCGGAAGCAGTTGCGGGTTCCAGAGGCTGACACCCTGGCTGCAAACCGCCAAGACTGTGTGCCTTTGCGCCGCATCGGAGTGTTGACGGTGCTGATCATGCACGGTGAAATGGAAGCTGCTTGCGAATCAATTCGTCACAGTGCTTTGACAGGGATCCTTACATCTTGCACTTTTGATTGATTGGCTTTAATAATAGCCTTCTTTGGTTAACTGCTTCTGATGGGATGAAGTTGAAAGAGGAGATACGGGACTGGGTTGATGGCTTTCATCAAGACGTTTGGTGGTTTGGTGTTGTTTGAACGCAGCCTAGGCGATGTTTGCACATCAGGTGGAGTTCAATTGCTTGTTTGCGCATTATGCAACAATGTGTCACAGCATCTTCGAGTTTGGCCGACCAAGAGTTAGCATAGTGCAAGCCTTGGTATGTCAGGCCGTTTGTTCGTGGCCCCAGCTACACCCCTTGGCCCTGTTGCCACAGTATCCGACTGGTCCGTGAGATCCCGTGTCTTGTGTGCGTTGGATGTTCTCAAAATCTCTGAATACACGGGTCGAAGCTTTCAGGAGCTCAAGGAGAAGCTGCCCAAGTGGCGCCTCGTGGAGCGCCGGGTCTTCGAGCGCTTTGGCGCTGTTTGGGTCGGTGGGGGCAGGGCTGACTTCCCAAGTTCCGTTTTGGACTTGAGTCACTTGTTGGGTTTGGACCAGTTGGTAAACCAAAAGTTCGGGGGCCTTTTTTGGGCCCGTCCACTCAGGAAGTGAGATAGGGAAGCTCCGGAATCCTTGGAGGACATGAATCCCAAAATGATGTCCACCAAAGGGAAGTTCACCCATCCGTCCCATTTGGGAGAGGAGAGTTTTAGATGTCTTGTTCGCAAGTTGGAAGGCGGCCAGTCACCGGATTTGTCGCCTTTAGGCTGGCTGGGGGATTCTGGGCTTTGCTTGCGGCTGTTTAGTGCAAGAGATGACTTCTTTGGACAGTCCATTGAGGATACAATTGTTTGACGCCAGGAAACATTTTGCTGCCATTTGGGCCGCTCGCATTGGTAGCCAGAATCAGAGGGGTACTGACGTGAGCCGTTGTTGTTCAAAGGCACACGTTTGTTTGTTTCAGCCGTTTAGTTTCTTGCTGTTCCTTCTGCCATGGACGCAGCACGAACCAATCCTGCTTGCCTGGTCAGTTTGAACTCGTCCGGAAACATGCATCAGCTGGGCGCACCAAAGGTGGAGCCAGGGTGCCTACGATGATGACCCCATCATGGTGGCGCAGAATGGCGCCAAGCCCAGGAAGTGGGTTGAGATTGGTGCCAGCCAATCAACCGATTGGTGCCAGCCAACCATCAATGAAAGCAAACAAGCAAGTCAACCTAACAACCAATCAACCAACCATCCAACCAGGCCAGCCAGCCAACCACCAACAGCAGCAATCAAAGCAGACAAGCCTGTCCACCTAACAACCAAGCAACCAACCATCCAACCAACAAGGCCCAACCACCAACCAACAATCAAAGCAAACAAGCATGTCCACCTAACAACCAAGCAACCTATAACCAACCAGCCAGCCAACAGACGCATTGGAGGTCGAGGGTTGGCCGGCTTGGTTGCTTTAATGCTTGATGGTTGGCCGACTGGCTGCCTGGCTAGGGCTGCCATTATAGACAAGCATCTTGGCTCCCAACGATCAATATAATATGGCCATAGCCCCCCCTCACTTTCGGTTTTTATCCAAAAAAGCTACCGCCAAAACAAACATACATAGATGTGTACATATCTATCCATCCATCTATCTATCTATATGCCCATATACTGTTTTTACATACAGCGGGTTTTTCCACCCCCGCAAACCGACACCTGGGGAGACCATATCACCGGAAGTACAGCAATGCTGGGTTCAACCCGGACCCCCTGACTTGCGCCCGTGGCAAGACGGCCTTTGTTTGGTCATGGCCCCATAAGTCGAGCAGGCGGGCATTAGAGTGTGCCTCAAACTAGGGGAGCCCCCAAAATGCGCGGTGTTGCTGGGAGCCTTTGTAAAGCAACCCCTCGAAAGATTCCGCCGCAAACCAAAGACACCAATCCAGATGCACATGTTTGGGCTTGTTTTGCGAGAACTTTTCGAGGGTTTCTCCAAGACACTTTGCTGGTGGGTTTTTTTTTATTCCAAAGCATTTGACGCCCGTTGGAAACCCCAGTGGACACCCTGGACTGCGCGCTCATCTTCACGGGCACGAACCACTTCGGGGAGCTTGGAAGCTCGGTGAAGCGCGGGCCCTCAGGAACCGAAGCCCAGTGTATTTGACCCCCCCCGCATCCGCGTGGTCCTGTTGGCGCAGGGTTGGTTTAGGGTTGGATTGGGGCTGGTTTGGGGTGGTTCCCCCCCCCTCTTTACCCTTTTCATGACCCCCTCGACCCAGAGTTTGGTGATTTGGTTGGATTTCGACCGGGCATCTCCCACTGCCCGGGCCTAACACACAGTTTATTGGCTCCGCTGCTTGCACCCTTGGGCTTACAGCCTTGGCTTGGCCTTCAAACACAGCTTGGGACCAGTCTCCTACTTCACAGACTTGGAAGTCGAACTTCGGTGCAGCATAATTACCAAGTGTTGGTGTTTCTTGAAGTAATTTGCCTCATCATATCCATCAGACATGTCGTCTTTGAATCGCTACACTGCACATGCGAGTGCGTGGCATGGCCCAGGCAACATCTCACTGGCTACTGCGGCTTTGACCAGGTGCTCCGACCGGGTTTTTCCCTTGCCCTTTGTGAGTGGCAGGAGGGTGGCCGGTTGAGTTGGCAAGTTTTGGGAAAGTTCAACAAAATCACGCCGTTTGACAGTTTTGCTCTTCAGTCAGTTGCAGCCACTCCGGCAATGACCAGCTGCGCATCCCCAGGAACCATTCAGGATGACATGCCATTGGGACTGCTGATTGCCCGAATATTGCCCGAATCCGGCGATCATGGGCACCGGGGCGGTCATTGGAAAGTAGTACATCGTACAGTTGGCAGGATATGGCCCTGGAGCTGTATGCGCTTGTTCTGAACGCCTGACGCAGCCTGTTGCATGGGACACCTTGATTATGGAGGGCAGGGAGTGCCCCTGTTACTCCACAAGCTTTTCCAAGAGAGGCTGCTGGATGGCAGTATGCTTATTTGATTCTTCATTTCAATCAGAAGACAAGACGCAGCAGTGGCATGCAGAGGCCAACTCCTTCCAGAGAGACTCATTTTTTGAGAGAGCAGGTGTTGCACAAGCTCTCTACCCGGTGCTGGTGGATGCTAGTTTGGACCAGCTTTCTTGTATTTTTGGCAACGCCTAAGCGGAACACAAGTGGCAAGCTCTACTAAGCCCATATGTGCAAAACCAGCCACGTGAAGTTTGACCAGAAATCAGCTTTGTCTCATCTTATCTCTTTGTTGTGTTTGTTGCTTGGCTAACTTCTAAGTGGTCCATCTTTGTCATGTTTGAATGATTCACTTGTTGTGTACTACATGCGGGAACTGTTTTGCTCTCGATGGGTTGGGAGTTTCGAATGGGGTAGTGATGGGTAATGTTGGCCTCATATGAATCAGCCCCAGTTTATGAATTGGTGGCTGTCCCTCAGTTCGTGGTTGAATCAGACCACTTTGGGAGTGGCCCAACCACCCCCCTACGAAAAACAAATACTGGGGTTGATTAATATGGGGTCAACATTAAGTCGAACGCACTACCCTCCCACTCTTTTCACATGGAACCTGACGTCCGGGGGGTGGATCGGACCCTTGGCTTCGGGTCGTTCGAATTCGGTTTCTTGCGCCAGATCCACGCGGGGTACCGGGACGAGGTGTGGCAGCTCTCGGACCACACAGTGTGGCCCAAGATCACGGCGAAGTTGGCCAAGTGCGCGAGCGCCCCGAAGAGAAACACGAAGATCTCGGGAATTCATTCGCTCACTTCCGGAGTTGGACTTTGAACGTTTTGGGCTTGGACCATTTTAGTGGTAAATAAACATCATCAAACTTTCTCCTGAGTCCACTCAGGAAGTGAGTTCGGCGTCGTTGTCCCATTTTTAGAGCGTCCCAAAAAAGGAGGAAGTTTGGTGCTCGGAACCCTTAACATGGATGTGTTTTATTTAGAAGTGTGGTGATGTATTTCGAAATCCCGCTAAATAACAATTGTTGTTGTTGTTGTTGTTGTTGTTTTTTTGGGGGGGGCACGGGACTCGGGACCCACTAAAGATGGTCAACAACGACATGGTTCCTGTGTGCACGGCTTGGGGTGCAGGACAACTCAGGGCCAAAGCGGGACCTGTGTTTACAAGTGAGCTGTTTTGCCTGGGTCCGGTGGTTGATTCTCCAGCTGAGGTTGGCATTTGGCACCAGCAAGCGCCCATTCTTCACTGTTTTGCATTTACCAGCCACGGATGGTACCAAAACCGATCCAGCAAACTCGATGCTAGCCCAAGGGACCTCCTGTACATTGCTGTGTCAGCTGTGTTTCAGCTAAGGCTCCTAGTTCACATCCAAGCTGTTTTGCTGGCGTTTAGTCAAAGGTGATCAAAGAGAGTTTTGCTGGTCTGCCGGAAGCTATTATCAAAAAAGGCTTGCCATGCATGATGATAACATCACATTGCTGCGACTGCTATCACGGCGAGCACCCATAATATGGTCAGCGAGCGGAATCTGCTTCCAAGGTGGACGACCAACAAATCAACAAACATGTGTCCAGCCAGTTTCTCTCACCTCCTTGGTGAGCTTGAGATTTGGGTGCTAAACAGGCCATGTTGGGGCTGTTGTGGCATTTGTTGCGGTGGTGGTTGTTGGTGTTGCTGGTGGTTGTGGTGGTGGTGGTGGTGGCGGTGGTGGTGGTGGTGGCGGTGGTGGTCGTCGTCGTCGTCGTCGCTTTCGCTGTCTCTGTCCCTGTCTCTGTCGCTGTCGCTGTCGCTGTTGCTGTTGCTGTTGCTGTTGTTATTGTTATTGCTCTTGCTCTTGCTCTTGTTTTTGTTGGTGTTCTTATTCTTGTTGGTCTTGTTGTTCTTGTTGTTCTCTTTCTTGTTGTGGTGGTGGCGGGTGGTGGCGTAGGCGCAGGCGTAGGTGACGGAGGTGGTGGCAGTGTCGGCGGTGACTATGGCGGTGGTTGGGGTCATGGTGTTCATTCTGGTTGTGGTTGTGGTTCTTGTTCTGGTCCTGGTTCTGTTCTTGCTGGTGGTCGCTTTTGAATAACCATCAACAAGTCTTTAGAGGAATGCAATAAGGGCTTTACAGTTGCCAATTTGTTTGAGCTCTTGTTTAGCCCTCAGAGATTGTTTCAGAGGGTCTGCACCAGGTGTCCGTTGCGTCGGCCACTCGCTGGGCGGCGCCATGTGCGACGTTTTCTCGGGCTGCATCAATAGTGGCCGCGCGGATGACCCGGCCGCTGGTTTGAAGCGAGCAAGAGGAAGGTGCAAGGATGGCAGCTGTGTTTGCCTCGTTTTGTTGAGGCTCGGGACCAAATTTCGGGTGGGTTGACAGGGAGACCAACAAGAAACCACACGGCCCTTGGAGGAAAATATTAAAGATGATTAAAGACTGATCAAAGGAATGCGGAGCCCACAACGAACATGGCATTTGCGCAACCGAGGACTACCAGAAGCTTATGTGGTGGCAGGGCAGCTGGGCTTTGCATGCAGTCGCAGCCCTGAGTTCACTCCCTTCAAACTAGGTTACCAACTTGTACGAAGGCTTTGTAAGGGGTGCTCGAGGGCACATGTCAGGGATAGCGGCTTCAGGGGCACGTGATTGAGCCCTAAGATGCATGATCCCAACAGCATAGGTATGGATCGTCGTGCACTTACGTTCTGACGTTTACACAGCTCGTTTCGAGTTTGCTTTGCGATTTCCTTCGGTTTAGATCTTGCACGGCAATGCACACCTGTCTAGACTTAGGATACTTTGTACATTTCACCAGTGTCTCCAAGTGAAGCAAACAATAAAATATACTTTTTATAACTGGGCCTATCTCTAATTGTGCAAACATTTGCGTCGAAACTTGTCTTGTTGGGTCCATCCCTTCAGGCAACAGCCACCAGGCCTCGGCTTCCGGCACGTTTGGCTTGGCCCAGGCACGCCAGAGTTGATGCCCGAGGTTGGCGTCGAGGCGACGCAGCGAAGGGGCGCAGGTCATGGTGGATTGGTGGCTTGGGGATTTGAACCCCTGGTTCTTGTGGGGGATTTGTTTTGCGGGGGGTTGTGGGAAATAATTATATAAGCCTCCAACCCCCAAGCCACCAATCTGAGCCAACAGCTAGAGGGAAGCTGAGCAACCGAGCATGGAGCCCAAAACCGGAGATTGGTCCAAACAATGACTACAATGATGTTGTTTGATACTCCATGAAAGTCTGCAGGGGAGGATTACCCAAGGTTTGATAGAACCCCCATCCTGGTCCAGATCAAATTATTGGGGACGCTATCCACACCTTGTGAGTTGCGGGTTTTACCATCCCCTTGCATTTGTTGGGCGTATTTGGGGGTCATCAGCTGTGACAGACCTGACCTTCCTCAAAGCGTCGGAACTGCGAAGGGAGCCAACCATTCAGGAATTGCCCGATTTCTGGAGTGCAGGCAGAACCGTTCTTTGAACAAGCGCCTCGTAGCCTTAGCCTCCAACTTTTCCAGCAGGCGAGGTAGGAGCAACCGCACTTTCCCTTTTGCTGCGTTTGCTTCGTAGTGTTCGTTTGGAACACTGGCTGCGGGGTTCGGGACTCTGCCACGTGCCGCTTTCTGGCCACCGCCCCGAAGCCTCTTGTCTTCGCCGGGGTCTCCTTTGATATATTACACTATGCTACATGTTCAAGTGCACTACAAATGTGGACCCTAGTCCAAGATTGCATCAGTTGGGAGCAACAACCAAAGTAGTTTAGTGCATCCGGGCAGCTGAAGGCGCTGTGTCATGTCTGGGGGTGGAGCGTTCGATTTCCTGTTGCAGCCAGGGAAGCACTGGATGATTGGATTGTCATTGGCTTCTCAAGAGGTATTCCCCCCAATCACTTACCGTCTTCCTTGCTAGGTGTGTGTCCATTTTCGTAGTGCTTTGGTTACAAAGAACTCCCTTCATTTGTCATTGGTTCCAGTATGTTCCCATCAGCACGCAAGACACCCATGCATGTTGCACGGTGGGGTGCAGGGAATCAACCAGAACCTCAGGAGTTCTGATGCCATAGGTGAGAACCATAGGCCCAGAGACTTCAGGAGCTTGGTGCGGCTGCCACCTTGGGCACTGTGGACTCCCTGTGCGCCCATGGCGGTTTGTTTTTGATAAGGGTACTCCTTTTGGGAGGTGGTTTCAAGGGACTCTAAAGGGTAACCAGAGATTTGGGGGTCCAAATCCTTTCGGTGCATGCCCGGCAATTTGTATTTGAGAAACAAAAAGGAATGAGCAAAACATGAATAGCTGATCGATTTCCAGACACCCCTACTTAGCACCCGGGTTTCTAAAAACCAGCTCTCCCAACAGGTGGTACTCGTTCGACATCCGGGCGTAGATGAATTCCATTCTAGCACCGCATCCAGACCAGCCCCGGAGAACATGGAAAGCCATAGCCGTTCCAGCGCCCAGGCATATGTAACTAAGCTTCCCTCCCAAGTTTGGTTCGCCAATGAAAAGGACGGTCCCTCGAAACAAGCGGCCGCTACATTGGATTCGCTAAAATTGCAGGACTTAATCGAGGAATGCGGATAGGAGCTGATTGGGGCGTACCTCAAAATAGGAACCATTTGTTGGCAAGGTTTGACATCCAAAAGGGGCAAACGCTTTTGTTTGTGTCCTTCATTTCGAGTAGCAACCAAAGAGGACCAAGCAAGAACAACTGCGCTATTTTTTGTTGTGGCCGTGCGGGCGTCATCTTGCGGATGACAGATGAGAGGGATGGCTGTCCCAAGTGACCGGCATGAGGGAACTGGAGCTGGATCCTCTCGTTTTTAGCTAGCTTTCTCTCAGCTGAAACCTATGTCTTTGCCGAGGGTCTGGGGTGGTTTGCAGCAGATTTCAAGGAGGGGGAGGGGTCCAAAGGTTCCCGAGGTGTTGATAATATCAGTTGGGCTTTCCATAGATGCAACGAACCGTAAATCGTTCGCAGGGTTGTTCAAAATGCGCTGAAGTCGATTTCGACGATTCAATGTTGATGCACGTGCTGGAATGTGGATTCAACCTGCAACCAGGTTGCGCATTGGCTTTCAAGCTTCCATGGCTGCACCGCAACATGCACGGGGTGTTTGGGCTTTAGGTAGCGTGGCCTTTTCACCAGGCCCGATCGCTTCCGCAAGCCGTCGCAATCGCGCCAGGTACACATATGGATCGCCCGCAACTTCCGACCCGCCTCTCAAGGCAGGTGCGTGCTTTTTGACATTCGACATACTTGCCGCAAACATCGCCTTTTGGCCAAGCTTGCTTTGCTCTCTGGATTGCTCCGCGCTGAAAGTGATGGCACATGTCCTTTGATGCGGGTGAGTAACGGGAATGAGGGAATAGTGCCATCTACTTTCCCTCAGTGGATGTTGGTCTCCCGATGTCTTGCTCCGACTTGCTCCTCTTTCTAACACCCTTCCCCTTTCATCCATAAAAGTATGTTCCGACTTAGGAAGGTCGCTCAGACTCGTCAAGGGAATCGCTGGTTCTACCTTTTGGGTCGCTTGGCATTGGGATATGGCCTCAAGCTGCTCAGAGCTCGTTCACTCGCCGCATATCAGCTCCTTTCTGTGGCCCTTTCTGCGTTCTGCCTTCGTTCCTACGTCATGGGCCTGAGCGGATCCCACCTTCATGCGGACATCCGCGACGTCGCGCCCTTTACCACAGAGATTGTCGTGCAGAACAACATGCAGACTCCGGTGCTCATCATTGAGGCGAAGCATCATGGAGATGCAACTCGTCCACATTGGCCTGGAACCAAATCACAACGGGATCTGCCGGCATGGGGGTTCTTGACTTGGATGTATTGCTCCTGGCCCATGATTTTGTTAATTGTAATGTTTGCTCAATCATGTCTCGTAGGCCTTAAATTGACATTTAGCATGTGATGATTTGGTGTGGGTAGTTTAGCCAAGGGTTTGCTTGCTTTAGAATCATGTCAGGCCCGGCGAGGCAATCCGTGTCGTTTTGCGTAGGCTTTCACGTTCTTTTCTGAAGTGCAGCAGTGCAGAGTTCCGTTTTTTCAGATGGCTGACAAAATAAGTCATTTTTTCCTCGAAAGGTTCTCAGAGCCCTTCTGAGATCCCCTTGTCAGCAGGCACCTCAGAATCCTCAAAGGATTTTGTATCCATCCTACACCACAAGTAATTAATTTGAGTGTGTCTAAGAACGAGAGAGCTCACTTTGAGTGGGCGGTTCCTTTCCCTTACCACGCAACGCGAGCTCAAAACAAGATACACCCATTTCAGCCCCCAACTGTTATTTCCCACTTCCCAAGTTCCTGCACGTTTTTTGTTGTTGTTTGTTTTGTTGAGCGGCAAACCGCAAATTTGGACCTCTTTTTCGCCAATCCACTCAGGAAGAGAGACTGCCTCCAAAACCCAAACTTTGGTGCATTTGGCTTGGATGTTAGGACTTCAACTCTTTTTTGCCAACTAATGGGTTTTCTGTATTAAACCACTTAAAGTTAGTCACTGTTCGCAGGGAGCAGGAAGCAACCGAGCAAAGCGCATTTACAAAGTTGGGGCCAAGGCCACTCCGGCGCACGGCATCGAACACTCGGTGCCCCCGGGGGAGCACGCGATTATGTCCGGGTACTTGAAGGACTCCGCGGCTCCGAACGATCGGCGCGTGGCCACCTTTGTTGGAGCACCGTTCGGGTGGAGGTCAAGGAGAATCAAAGGGAGAAAACCATGTTGCGGAGGGGCCCCCGAAAAATGACACACACATAGTTTTAAGCATTTTCTCGGAACATGTGAGCTTCCCTGTTGAAAGGCAACTGCAGGGAAGCCAATTTGACTCGAGCTTCCAGTCGTCGGCAGCATCTCCAAGACTTTTCGAACTTTTTGCGGTTTGCGCTCCAAAGAAATGAGCTGGGTCCCCAAACCCAGTGACCGTGCAAACAGAAGTGTCATAAGGGCTGAAGCAGGCCTCAATATGCCCATGGAGTCACACATTGAGATCCACGATTCTTGGGTGGGCTTCTTTTGGCTTCCTTGAGCAATCCACCAATCTTGCAAATGCCATGATCTTGGGTCCATCGAAGTGAGCATGTTCAGAGTTTCTCAAGACATCTTGTGGGGCGGGTGTTCCTTGAAGCGAGCATTGCGACTGCTAAAATGAACCCAGTTACCCCCACAGGAAACCACTGCCTGTGCAAACACTGGAAACCAGTGTGGTGGTTCAGCTACGAGAGACAACTTTAGGGGACCCCCTTTTAGTAAGGAGAATTGGGTCTCCCGGGTCTCCCGCAAAAACGCATGTTTAGTCGTGGCATGTTTTTTGGAAGCCATTTTCGGACCCCCTTTTGGTTCTAAGGAATCAAGAGGAGCCCAGAAGCTGGTTGCGAGAAAGCCACCCATGTTGATTCCCCCCCAGTCATATACATATATGATCATGTATGGCTGTGGGTCAACAATATGTACCCAACATGGAATCCTCGCAAATGGAAACATGGACCAAAATTCCTGCGGTCCCCTTTTTTGGTGGTTTCATTTTGACCCATGCATACATATATATATATATATAGAGTGAGGTTTGGCCGCCTCGCGCACGGCCTGGGCCGGAGGAGCCCAGGGCCACCATCTTCGTGCGCACGGGCCTGCACGAGGCCAAGCGCATCTTGGTGCCCAACCTCGGCCGCGTCACGGTGTCTGCAGCGCCCCATGGCCTCAAGGCCGGGCCAAAACGCCGAGGAAGCGCCCGCTGCTTTTTTTTTCTTTCTCCAGCTTCTGAGCAAAAGAAGTGGCGTTTGTTCCGTGAGGCATGGCGGTTTTTTTGGAGGGGAATGATGCCCCCCTTTTTTGGTCTACGTCTCGAGAAATTGGAGGCAAAGGTGATGTGCCTGTGGGTGTGTGTGTCTCGATGTTGGGGCAAAAGGTGCGGAGTTGTTGTTTCAAATCAGGCCCGGCGAAGCTAAGCCACCCACGTTTCTTTTCCTTTCCCCAGCCAGCGCTTTCTCGTGGGTCATTTCGCCCCGTTCCTGGGAGGTCGAAACGGTGGACACGAACATCTCCATTGAGGACGGCGCACGCCACCAGCGACTAAGAATTCGGTATACCCTTTTGATTCCCCGAGCCTGGGCCTGGGGTCTCCTTTAGTCCTGCCCGCTCAAGGGAGAGCGACACTTAAGACCCTGCCACCTTGGTGTGCGCCATCTGCTTTCGGCGGCCGGCCCGGATGAAGAGCATGGGTGGGGACTTTAGTTGCGATGTGTTCAAACAAGCCGCAGCTGCTGCACCTCCAAGAGGCGCATGTTGACCTTAGCAAGAGGATGAAGTTGTCTGGCGAGCTCGCCTGGAGCTAAGTCACAGTTTGGGCCTATGGTTGGGGATCCCTTTGAGGTTGTGAAACTCCAATTCTTTTGTGTGGATGAATCATCAGCCATGCGCCCCCCACTTGTGCGCTTCGGAGGACTACGATGGTGATGCGGCCTTGATCAAGGGCAATGATACAGTGCCAATGCTATTGCACAACGAGCATTTCAAGGACAGCTCGAGCTGGCAATTTGTTATGGCGATCGATGCGAAGTGTCACAGTTTCTTGTTGGCTAGCCACCTGGCGCAGTCTGTTTGACCTACCACAGCTTGGGGCAAGACTTGGGGCACTCTTGCCACCAACTATAAACAAACATTTCTATTCATTTTTCGCAGATTCACGATCGAATGCATACATATGTCATCCTTCAAAGCAGGGCCAACATGGCTTCTACCCCCAAACCAGTACCGAGGCTCGGGTTATAAGCAACTATGTGTTGACGACTATCAGGGCAGCTACCTCCCTCCAATAAACATGGAACCTGACAGGGGGGTCCTGGAAAACCATTTTCCTTTAAACCGACCCCTGTCAGGTTCCAGGCCCAGCCCCAGCCCCAGCTTCAACCCCAACCCCAACCCCGACCCCAACCAACCCCAACCCCAGCCTCAGCCAGCCCCAGCCCCATGTTAATTGGTGGGAGGGTCCCCACTTTGTCCCTGAGGACGTGACCGCTAGCCCCAGACCATCAGTGACCAGCTCCCCGGGCCAGTGAGCGCTTCCGCGGAGACTTTTTAACGCTTCCGCGGCGGTGATCCGCGTTTCTTCGCCAGGGCCGCAGCTGAGCCTTTTCGGGGACTGAAGTTAGGATTCGGCCAGAGAGTTTACCTTTAGGGCGATGGACATTTTGGGTGACTGAAGCCTCCTGGGGAAACAACTCTGGGCTGGTGGGCCAATTGGAGCGCCCCAATTGCAGCCCGGCCCGTGGGTACACTCGATTGAACCTCCGAGCTGCGGTGCAGGCGCTTGACCAAGGGTCTCGAGGTGTGTGGTGAAAATTTGGACCCCTGTCTCACTTCCTGAGTGCCGGGGCTCGGACTTGCGGCACTTTTTGGCTTTGGATCATTCATTTTAGTTGCAACTAACAGGTTTGGACTTTTCTTGGGCCGTCCACTCGGAAAGTGAGCTGTGTTTGCTTGAGGAAGGGCGTGGACTTTTGTTTTGGGTTTCAGAGGTAAGGGGAAATATAGGGTTGCCAATTTTTTGAGATCCCTGGGTTCAAGGAACTTAGGCACTGCAGCTCGCATGTAGAATTAATGCACATGGCCCACGCATTTGAAGAGGCCAAGGCTAGACAGCCGCTTTCAATTTTGTTGCAAGTTTCGCTCAGGAGGTTCATGCCATACCCCTTGAGATGGAGAAAAATAATGAAACACACGTGAGTTGACATAGCATCCATTCAGGTTTGCGAGCCAAGAGGTGGATTGGCAAGGCATGCCAAAACAGTTGCCTTACCAGTTTCAGAAAGAACCAATGCCAGAAGATGCAAAAGGACCGGCGCACAACGCACAAGTCAATACAGACAATGTACGTGCTGGATTCATTCGTGTTTGTGTGTGTGTGTTTTCTTTCGTGTGGGGTGTATTCATGTGGCAGTGGGTCAAAAATGGGTATCCATTTTGGAGCCCTAGTAAATGGAACCAAGGACTAAAGCCTGCGGTCCCCTGGTGCCATACCCATGTTGGGATGGTTCCTTGGATTCCTTGGACCGGAGGCAGCATCAACTGTCAATGCACTCCTGTTGTTCCAAGCCATAACCCGGTATGCCTGAGGACACGACCGAACGTGAAGGCCAAGGGTTCCTCCATGCACCGTTCGATGAAATTGGGGGGGGGGGATTGGGTTTTGCCCTGAGTACCGGAGGAAGGCGAGGGAGAGTGACACAAGTCTGTACCCTGCCCGGTGCCGTTTCCATGCGTTTTTTTTTTTGTTTCTTTTCTTTGTCTTTTGTTGTAAGAACAACTCAACTCTTGGTCCGAACCACGAAGGTAAACCATGTCACGCAAGCGGCCGACTGGAAAGCTTTGTTCTGGCAAAAGGTCGGCGCCAGGATGGATCTTACCGGCCCCTTACCCCTGATTCAACCCCAGTTGCTTTTCCGGCAGGTCCAATTGGAGGATTCCTTCCTTCAAGCAAACACCGCATATATATGTGTATATATATTAATATATATATATATATATTTATATTATAATTATGTATGTATATGTATATATATATCTTTATATACATACATATATATATATATATATATTCACACCCCGGGGGTGTAGTTCTCGACCAGTACGGACGGACCGACCGGAGCGAATTTTGGCGAAGCCAGGACGCCACCACGAAGAGCGGGTGCTGGAAGGGCTTGCGCGCGAGGGCCCCGGATCGACTCACCGCCTGACGCCTGAGCCCCGGGGCTTGGACGTTTTGGGGGCACGTTTTGGGGTTGCCATTTTGGTGGTCATCGAAAGAAAGTGAGTTGAGGGTTTTTTGGGTTCCATTTTGGTGGTACACCAAAAAAGTTCGGGACTTTTTATTGGAAAAACAATCTGAAAAAACGGAGTTGATTTGAGGGTTCTCCAAATAAATGGCGGGTGGCTCCTTTGAAGCATTTAGAGCATCAAAGAATCGGCTAAGTAACTCAAAATGCAGACTCGAGCAACACTTTGTTTGATTGCTGCGATTTGCCGGTTCGATAGGGGAATCTGTGGTTTTCCACCAGAAGCACAGCAACTCGAAACAAATCCCAGCCCCTTCGCAAATTTGGTGGAGCCATGCAACTTTTGACAGTCCACCCTTCTTTCCTTCGAGTTGTTTGCAGGGTCAGTTTGTGTAGCGTTTGTTTAGCTGTTTTTGTGATTTGTTACATTGTTATTTTTTATTTTTTTTTTATAGTTTTCAGGAAGGTGTGTTTTTTGGCTAGAGCATTTGCAGTGTTCCATCAAAAGCTGATTTGGCCAAGGACAATCAACAGCAACAGAACAAATCAAACTCAATAACAGCTCCCAACTCAGCCTTGAACTCGCTCCCCCGGCTTGAGTTCAAGGCTTCGTTTCTGAGCTTTTGGGACGTCCATGTTTGTTCGGAGTTGAGTTGTTTATGTGTTTTGTGTTCGCGACCATTGGCCTTGGGCGCTCTTTGGGCAAGATTGGGTCAGGGCTTTGCATACAGGATGGGTTTTGTGTGTCACTTCAACGGACCCAGTTTGAGTGGGTTTCCTGAAAACCTCGAAAACTTACACAACCAACCTGCGGCCCGCTTTTCCACGCCCGATGTGATTTCCACCAAGGGGATGGATCAAGTTGACCAAGGGACGAACTCAGAGGTCCTCAAGGGGAGGGCACCTCGTGATCCAGGGGACACCTCCCCATTCTTTTCAGGGATGCTTCTTTCCCGAAAACCATCAGAACCCCAGGAAGGATAGCTGGTTTTTGAAAAGAGCGATGGCTGAAAAGAATGGAAAAGGAATCAACCCCTCGAATTCTGATGTTGGTTTGGGATTTGATGACCGCTTTCCCCAGAATTGTTTGCATTTAGCACGCAAGGGTTGGCTGCAAGACGTGACCCTTGGTTTCTTACGGAGTGGAACCCCCGCAAACTCCAAGCCACCAAGACGGAGCAAGCCTGGTGCGATCCTCACCCCCCTTTGTGCAAAAGGGGAGGGGGTAACGTCTTCCATTTTCCCCGTGCTTGGAAGACTAACGCTCAACTCTCGAAACCTGCCTTCGCTGTCTATCAAGAGTTGTGTCATGGGAAGAGGAAAGCCCCACATTTGCAAAACCCGGCGATTGGCGTAGGTGGGCGTGAGCAGTTGTGAAGCATGCGCAGGGATTGCACGAGCGTCTGCTTTGCCGTGTGTGCCCAGTGTGTGCATGCCCGTGGCGTCTCTTGGCCAAGGCCTACTGTGAGAACGACCTCTCCGGCGGAGGGAAGCAGGCTGATGCCCGTGTGCTGAACCAGCCGCTTGACCAACGAATAGCTTGGCGGCTGAGAGCTGAGGGTGGTCCTTTGCTTGAACCCTTATTTCTTATCTATGGTAAGTTCGATGTGAGCTCTAGGCTTCTTTTTCCACGGCTGCCTGCCAACTCGACAAATGTGCAGAAGCCCGGGAGGTCCTCCGGATCCCTTCAAACGTCCGTTTGGGGGGCGACCATTTGTCCTCAAAAAGGTCGTCTCTGACTTTGTTTTTTTAAGTACATTTTTTAAATTCCACAGGTGCCACTGCAATCACACTCACTTTGTCCGAAACTGCGCCTCCAAGGAACTACTTCCCCCACCCGACGATGAACACCTTGCAGGGCGCTCGGACTTTGTGTGCGAAGACACGAACGATTGCCCCGTTTCTTCCGTTCACGATCCGGTAGGGTTGGTACCCGATATGTTGGTGTTTTTGCTTGTGACTAGTTGCGTAAACATTGTTGTTGCATGTTGTTGCCATGTGGTGGAAGAATCGACCAGATGATGGTTGGTAAGACAACCCTCCATGTCCACCAAAAAGGCTCGGGCCGGGCGTTGAGAACGAATCAATTCAACGAACAGAAAACAGAACAACAACTGCAGCTGTATACCATGTACAGGCACCGAGGCAATCCATCGCAATTTACTTCAAGAGCGCGCCCTCTCGTGTGCGACGTGTTGCCACCGGTGTCATATTCTCAGCTGATTCGAAGTTGCTGGAACGCAGGGATCCTTTGGGTGGTTTCGTGCTAGGTGGTGGCAGGGTAATGCCGACCCAAGATTCATTCATGCTGCCTTTTCGGTGAGCGCTGGGCAAAAAAACACTTTTCGGGACAACTCCTTTAAGGGAACCGTTCGGGTACAGTGCTAATTTGCATGGGAGTATTCAAAATGGGACTTTACTACCGTAAGGAAAGGAAACCCAACAGAGGGCACGGCGACTTCTCTACACAAGGGAGGTTTTTGTTGGGGTCCATGTGACAAAAGCCAAGCTCCATGTGAAGACCAGCAGCATTGGGGCACCACCTCACCCCTCCCATTGCTGAGGTCCTTGCAGTGGGGCAAGGACTCCCACCTCGCTGAGTGCTCAGGCAAACCGGAGGACAGCGCCGCGCCCAAATGAACCAAGGTGGATGTTTGCCTGGTCAACATCAAATCATGCACATGTACATCATTTGTATCGTGTTTTGTTATGTCCGCATAATTTGTTATGTCCACAAGTCCACACCGTGTCTTCTCCGTTAGTGTATGTGCGTAGCCAAATGTTTCAACTGATACTGCAAATCATGAGACCATATGTTGCTTAGAGTTGCAAGGGGGACGGACCCCAACTGAAACTAGCCATGATAAGAGTTATGTCCTATTTGTTGGGGCATTTTGGTGGATCACACACGGTTGCATTAGAGAAAGCTAGCACATTGTGCTCCAGTAGTACTCAAGTTCTGGTTAAAACTTGCTTTTGCTACTCTCACGCTACGCACCCAGAGGCCCACTTGCCAATGCAATCCTTCGCATTGACACGGAACATTCTACCGCGAGTATAGCTCTTCCCTGGGGTTCAGCCCGGTTGGCCCCATTTGGATGATGAAAATCCTTAGGTACATCATGGTGGTTCTACTAACCCCCATGGTTTTAATGGTGGCTTGAACTTCAGGGTCTTGTTTTTGGCAACAAGCGCCCTAGCTGGGCTAACCCACAGGCGTGATGGCCTTTGGTGGAAAAAACTGGCGAGGAGTCCACCGCCTGAATGGCTTTCCCTGTGATAAGGCTATGGGTCAAGACCGTTTTGGGGTCCCATTTTGGGGTAGGTGCACCTTTTTTAGAACCTATTTCAGCGGGGATTGAATCGGATGTTCACTGGGGGCTAACCGGGATTTTGACCCATGGCCAGAAAGGTCCGGTCCGATTTTGGGGACGCTCTTTTTAGACATGGCCACTTGCAGGGGAGTGCATGTTAGTTTGTAGGCCTATGCATGTGTATGAACTGTGTTCTGATTGTTACCTGGGCTTGCCCGCTATATTTGAAAAAACATGAAAAGGGGTCAGCTGTGTGACGTGCAGGGCATGAGGCAAGTGACTTGCACCGTGATATGCAGTTTCATTTGGCTGGCTTGAAACTCAGGTGTTTGGTGGCCACATCACAACGCGATGGTCTATGAGGACTGGTACGTGCACACCGCTGCTCGACCTGCAAGGATGCCAAATGAGCAGTAGCCTGTGCCCTCCTGTGCCTGTTTTCAGTGCGCGGGCGCATCCATTAGACTCTACATTAGACCCTTGGGTGTAGAAATCTAGGAGAACGGTTGGTGTTTTGGTGCCACTTTCTGTGATACCCAGCTGGATAAGAATCAACCACTAAATGGTATCACAGAAAGAGGCTTCCATTTTCCGCCGTTAGCCGACCCTTGTCCCGCCCACGTCATTCTCATTTTCAGCAACCAGAATCAGACCGCTCGGGTCAATGCAGTGAGTTGCTAGCTGCATGGCTTGCAAAGGGCTTAGCAAATTGAGTCACGACCCAACAGGCTCGCTAGCAGGCCCCTCGGGCTATGCGGTATGATTGGATCCTGGTCAGCTCAGGTCGGATCATTTGGGCCATTTGAGATCGGGGGCCCCTATATGAAGCCTTGGTGGCCATCTAAAAGTGGGGTCCCCTCTACGGACTGCCCAGCTTCCAGACTCTAATCAAAAGTGGGTCTGACGGGTGCACAGGACAAAAGCTACTTGTCATGCGGCTTCTGCCTTATGCCCCCATGATCTGAGGAACAGAACTACGCTGACCGCCTGGAGAAATTGAACAAGAAGCTCGGCAGGGGAGCTAGCCAACTGTTTGCTATTTCCCACCGCCCCAACGAATCTTAATGGACTTTCCCGGGCTCATCGTATGATTCAGGGGGCCTCACGACGGAAATGGGCTGTTTGCTCGAACAAAGTCTTGCGCCACACGAATCTCAGGCAGTCCTTGCGAGATTGCTTGGACGCCAAGCCTGCATGCAAGATACAATCCAGAGGTTTCAAAGGACAAGAATTGTCCGCCATGCACTGCAAGTGTCGGGAATTCCCCCCCTGCAATGCAACGGTTGAACTGCATGCTTGTCGTGGTTTGTCCTATGGCACCAACTGGAGCTCCAGTTGTTCTCTGGCACTGTGCGAGGGCCCCTTTTGCTTGCCAGCTTTACACTACACACAGTCGACCTCAAAAAGGTTTGCCTTTTTCTACTCAGATAGCCCTTAGTTGGTGGTTTGGATTGGCGGTTTCGGGATTTGAACCCCTTGTTCTTGTAGAAGTTAAGCTGGGAAAGCCCCCCAACCTCCAAACCCACCAATCCGAACCACCAATTCGGGCGCGGTTCTGACGGTCACTGAACGGCTCAGGGATTTCCCCAAGATCGAGATCTATGAAGAGGGCGCCCTCTTTGTGCACCTCGCCTTCGGAGCAGAGCACCCGCAAAAGGAGCTCGAGGCAACCATGCAGTGCCCTGGCACTGACTGCCGAAGTTGGCCCTGGATGCGACAAAACCAGAGGAGGATCTCTCCTTTTGGGAAATGGACCGACCTCAATTTTTTTGGGTTCCATGTTTATCTCCAGGCCGGTGGGCGTGCCAAGTTGAACTGGAACCTCCCTTGACAGGACGCGTGGTGTGTGAATCTCATCTCGGGTCATTTGTTTGGTTTCGTCGCAGGTGGGAAAAGTAATCGCAAGCCCTTTTGATGGGCGTCATGGCATCACCATGTCCATTACCCAATGAACTCCAGGCCCCGAAAGCAGTGAGACATTCAAGGGTCGCTGCACTTCTTCCTCTTTAATAGTTGACGAATTTCCTGGTGAGTTCGTGCAAAACTGCAACTTGCGGAGGTCCAAGAGCAAGGGTCGTTCAAACACAATTCTGACTCCAATTGCTAAATGGTAGCGGCCTCTTTCTCCCTTCCTGCCCTGGTGTCCCACTAGTTACGGATTAGGATTAATCTGAGGATGCCCAACTGAGCGCCTGACATGAGCGGAGCAGTCGAGGAAGCACATGCCAAACTGGGCGCTGGTGGAGCGTACGCCCCTGCTGGATGAGCATGAGCCCGCGCTCCTGGCACAGGAGCGGAATGCTGATGCTGAATTGCAACCCCCGAAGTCCACATGGCTGTGAGCGGCTGTGGGTCAAGAAAATGTACCGAAATGGCACCTTGGTAAATGGGACCAACAACTAAAATAGGCGTAACCCCGGCTGTTGAATTTTGAGCCACACCCACATCAGGTCGCATCAAGTCGCTTGAACATGCGACGAGAGACTTTGTTTCGGTGATTTGCTCGCAGATCGGAAAGGTGCCTCCCAGGTTAGCTGGAACCCCAGCAAGCAACGTGTAGAGGAACATTCGTTTGGGTCACCTTCTTGGGTTGCATGCCTTGGGTTTCATGTTAGTTTTTCCTCGAGCCTCTCGGCACAAGGGATGCGTTTTGTAGCAAATCCTTATATCCCCCTTCCAGCAATCTCCCAGAACTTCTTCCAATTTTCAATGCCATAAGTTGCTCAGGGCTCCTTAAAAGATGCCTTTTGCAACCATTTGAAACATGTTGCCTTTTCAACACCAAAATAAAGATGGAAGCCACCATTTACAAGGCAATGTTCAGGGGTGGCTCATGTAAGGATCCCTGTTGCTGGTTGCTTATGTCAGACGGAGGACCAAGTGAACTTCGACTGCGCGCTGGTGATGCCTGGCAACAAGGCTGACGGAGAACGGAACGGAGCGGTGAGTAGGGGTGCCTTTGTATTGCTAGTACCTAATGTGTCCTAAGCCTGTACCTGAAAAAAAAGGAGAGAGAGAGAAAAAAACACAAAAAAAGACAGTGTTTTAGCATGTTTGACTATGACCATGTGACCAGCAAAGAGCCCGCCCTTGGGCTCTTGTCGCTATGGTAGTGGGTATCCCTTGCATGGATTCGGGTGCCGAGGCCAACCGCGGCCAGCACTACGGCACCGGCTTCTGCGGCCGGGCGCTCAGTCCAGCGTGCGGTGGGGACTTTCGGTGGCTTTCGAAGGGTCGACACACTCCACGGGATCCCCAGAGACAGGCGCAAAAACGGCCGTTGGAGCGGTTCAAAGCCATGCGCAAGACATGAGACGTGGGGGGCCCTGGAATTGGATCAGGGAAATGGGCGTGCCAGGAACTGCTTTGCAAAATGTGGGCTGTAGCTAGCACCCCAGCCCACATGGAACCATGGAACCATGGTGAATCAAAGAAGATTGTTTTGGAGGACCCGTGAACCCAGGTGAGGTAGAGAAGGTGGTTTTTAACCACCCATCACCTTTCCATCACCGAGACCTGAGGACTGGTAAATGTGCACTCCGGATATCGTGACTACTTGGTGTCCAGTGTGCAAACCCCTGGCTGGCAGAAGATCGCCCAGAAGCTGCCACAGTGCAGGAGGGGCGTTTTGGATGCCGCGTTTGGGAGCGCAATCCTCGAAACCAGCAACAGAGAAGCATGTGAATGCTTGCAACGTGTTCGGCAGCTGGTTTGCCAAGAAACATCGCCGGAGAAATTGACCTCCGGAAGGGATTCGCTGCGTGCTCCAGCTTTGTTTCACTTCTTATCGGCCTGAGAGCATCCGTTTCACCATCCGTCTTAAAATGGAGGTGTTTTTTCCGCCCGTTTGATGTGGGGTTCGGAAATGGCGTTGGGGTCCCAGGCGTTTGTGAGTGGCACCCCTTCAAAGCGGGGGCTGGCGCGGGGCCCGGTCCAGGAGGGTCATTTGCGCTGGACACTCCCGGGGCGGCTCCGTGTGCGAGCTCTTCGCTGCCTGCGCGCCTGGACTAAAGCCACCAAAAGCAGAAGGGGCGGACGAATTTCCTGTAGTTTCCATGGGTTTCCTTTGGTTTCCATGGGTTTCCCTTCAAATCCATGGGTTTCCCTTATTTTTTCATGGGTTTCCTATGGGCTTCAAACATGGGAGAACACAGATTAAGCGACGGTCAGGCGCCGCCCTGAAAAGCATCTAAGCCAACCGAAACCGACTCCCAACCAAATCAGAGCCGATGGGCAGCCGATCGCTGCGTGAGGCATGGGTATGCGACAAACCTGGCCAACCGTAGCGGCCAAGCATACCGCCACTTGAAGCTGCATGATGAAATTGTCTTATGTTGGAGAAGTGAGTGAATTGTTGATTTTGAGTGGAAGTCTGGGGAGGGCTGCGAGTGTCCAATATGAGGCATGAGGCCTTGGGATGGGTGGCAAGCACCGGGGTTTTGCGAGGCCCAGTTCGCGCCCCCGACTTGGCAATGAGAACATGTGAAAAGACATCAGGATCCAATGGTGTGCCCTCAGTTCGGCGATCTTGGGTTGGCGTCGATCTCTGGACCTGTGGTGCATAAAGCCTTTGTCCTGGGCAGCTCGCGGCGTTTCATGCCATGGCTCCTTCCCAAGGTCCATGGCATGTCAGGTGAACAACGGCAAGACTTTGGACCAGGACTACCGGCGCCTGATGTGGATGCAGGCCACCGGAGCGAGCTGTGAGAGTCTGGGCTTATGGCACCAAGAGGAGTGGCTGAAGCCAGTTGCCCAGTTGCACCCATGTTTCGTTATTTCTTGGGGGTTTCAGGGGGTCCAGTGGCATCCCGTTTCCCGGGTGTCAAAATCAGAATCCACGAGCCAAAAAGGGGTGCCCTGTGTTCACATTGTCCACTGGGGCTGACTTGCTGAGCCGTTGATTTGTTTGCAGATTGCTCGGAAGATCCTCACCGATCGAGCCTTTAAGCTTCCTTCTTGGAAGATCCTTATACCTGCCAGCTGCGGTTTGGGGTCGATGAGTCAGCATCCGGCACCGTTCCAACGCGACTTGGGGGCTGCAAGAAAGCTTTGGACAAAGTCTTCGCCTGGATGATCCTCATGTAAATCTGCCCGTGGCTGGTCATTTGGATCAGAATAGCCCCCAGGCACATCGCTCCCAAAGATGGGCCCGAGGTTGCAAAGAGCCAGGCTAAAACAGCAGCAAGCAGCAGCCGGGGTTACCTGTTGATGTTTGAAGCTTGGGACCCCTTTTGTGAGAGAGCCCCTTAGTTTGCAACCCGGACGCAGGTCGAAAAAGTTGAACACCTCGCAGCCACTGCCTAGCCTCCTCTTTGCAAGGCGGAGCCCCGGGTGTTGATGCCGCTGCAGAAAGCCGCTTGAGCCGTCTGAGCCCGCCCGGCGCGCGGCGCTTTTGGCCCAGTGGTCCAGTGGAGCTTGCCCCTGGCTCTTCCCTCCGTCCAGTGGGTGTCTTGACACGGAGGCCCAGTGTCAGTGGTTGGCTTCCTACTTGCCCCAAAAAAAGATACCCAACCATCTGCCCGCCCGCGCACACACACACACGTACAAACCCACACTGACCCAGTGACCCAGCCACCCAACCACCCAGACACCCACCCACCCACCCACCCACCCCCTGCGCGCACGCGTCGCACGCACGGCACGCGCTCGCGCGCAATCGCCCGTCACACACACAGAGACACAGACACACAGACACACAGACACACAGACACACAGACACACAGACACACAGACACACAGACACACAGACACACAGACACACGCACACAGACACAGACACATACACAGACACAGACACAGACACAGACACACACAGACACACACACACACAGACACACACACACAGACACACACACACAGACACTCACACACAGACAGACACACACACACAGACACACACACAGACACACACACAGACACACACACACACAGACACACAGACACAGACACAGACACACACACACAGACACAGACACACATACACACACGCGCACACACTCAGACACACACAGAAACACACAGAAGACAAAACACGCACACACACCAATCACACACACACACACATGCACACACGAGCACACCACACACCCACACAGCAACCACACACCCCACAACGCACACCCACACACACACAGACACGCACGCACACACACACACAAGCCGACACACAGACACCAACCGCACACCCCACAACACACACACACACACACACACCGACACACCATCCACATATACACACACACACACACACACACGCGCCAAAGACAGACAGACAGAGACAGACACAGACACAGACACAGACACAGACACAGACACAGACACAGAGACAGACAGAGACAGACAGAGACAGACACAGACAGACACAGACACAGAGACAGACAGAGACAGACAGAGACAGACAGAGACACAGACACACAGACACACAGACACACACACACACAAGACACCCACACCCACACACCCACACACACACACGCACACACGCACACACGCACACACGCACACCCGCACACACGCACACACGCACACACGCACACACGCGCACATCGCGAACACGCGCACACGCGAACACGCGCACACGCGCACACGCGCGCGCACACACACACACACACGCGTGCACACACGCACACACGCGCACACGCGCACACGCGCACACGCGCGCGCACGCGCGCGCACGCGCGCGCGCAAACGCACACGGACACGCACACGCACACGCACGCACACATGCACACACGCACAGGCGCACACGCGCACACGCGCACACGCACACACACACACACGAGCACACGATTACACGAGCACACCACACACTTATACACGAACCACACACCCCACAACACACACACACACACAAACCGACACAGACGCACACACGCACACCAACCACACACCCCACAACACACACCCACACACCCACACACACACACAAACCGACACACACACACACACGCACACCAACCACACCCCACAACACACACACACACACCAACCACACCCCACAACACACACCCAGCCCCCCACACGCGCGCACACACACACATGAATGAATGAATGAATGAATGAATGAATGATTGAATGAATGAATGAATGAATGAATGAATGAATGAATGAATGAATGAATGAATGAATGAATGAATGAATGAATGAACGAGTGAACGAATGAATGAATGAATGAACGAATGAACGAATGAACGAATGAACGAATGAACGAATGAACGAATGAACGAATCACGCACGCACGCGTGCGAACACAGACATGGACGCAGACACAGACACAGACGCGGAGACAGATTAGACAGACACAGACAGGCACAGGCACGGAGAGACACACACACAAACACACAGACACACAGACACGCAGACACAGACACACAGAGAGACAGAGACACAGACTCGCAGACACAGACACTCAGACGCAGACACAGACGCCGCGCCTGCGTGCGCACGCATACCCAATGATACGCACATGCACCTGCACGCGCCCAGCACACAACCACTCACCCACACCCACCTACACACCCACCCACACCCCCACACCCACCCACAAAGACACCCACACATATCCACACCTTCACAGACGCGAGCGGTTCCTGTTGAAAAATGACCTGACCTTCGGGCGAGTCAGCTGGCGTTTAAAAAATGTCTTTGGAATAGGCAGAATGCGTCGATGATGGAGATGTTAATTTCATTTAATGTTATCCTTTCATGATGCAGGGGTGAGGGACAGACTGAGACAGCTTTCGGGATCTGGCCACGAGCCTTGCATTTGGGCATGCCACTTGTTAGAACAATGTGCACGACAGTTTTTTTTTCGAGGAGGCGGGCATGGGTTTGCTCCTGGACCCCTTGCTGGATCTGCTCATAAGAGAGCGTCCGGCAGCAAGTGCTGTCTCTCGTTTAGCCCATGTCGAGAAAGGAGCTATGCTTATCAGGTGTAAAAACCAGAAGTCGTCAATGTACGCGCTTCCATGTTCAGAGGCGTCGCTTTTGTGCGGGTGGAGCAGGTCTCAAAATGATCATCGTATCCATATTCAGCATGCGCAGTATCAGGCTGTCACAGGACCGTTGTTTGATGCAGGTCAGGCTCCGCTCGACTCGCTCAGATTCTCCTTACTCATCTCGGCACGGAAGAGAAAGGTGTCTCTGGGTATCCAGGTCCAGACATGCCAACTAGCCGAGTTCAGTGTAAGACAGGACGGAGAGGAAGATTTCCGGCTGATCTGAAGTTCTTGTAGTGCTTTCAGTCATTTGTGTTTCGAGCGCCGGTTGAGTTGGACTGAGCAGCTTGGATCATTCAAATTTAAGCAGTGTTCTCTGGATTCTGGTCGGAAAGGTATTGTCAAAGCAAAAGGCCCTTTGATATGTGGGGGTTTACCAATTCAGGGTCGGCATTCGCCTGGGGGGTTTGAGAAATTCATCCTTTTGCCAACAATCATGCAAGCGGGCCGGAGGCTTTTGCAAGACTACTATGCCTTTGAAAGGGCGGGCTCCTTGTCCACTTCCATGATTGGTGGAGACAGGGTGGCTTTCTCCTAGGTCCCCTAGTAGTGCCCTTTTACCCTTTTTTGGGGGAGGGTTCCGCTACTAAAATAGACTACAGCTAAAAGGGTGCCCTGATTCTAACCTCTCTACTGGAGGACCTAGTCTCAGATTGAGAGCATATTGCCCTCCTCTTGCAGGGGCCATGAGCGCCTGGCTGAAAGGGGCAGCAACCAGACACGCCCGGCCGCTCAGTGCAACCTGAGAGACTTCAGCCTTGTTGACCTCGCTGGTTTGGAATTGTTCCAGGGGCTGGGGGGCAGCACTGTCCCTTTGCTTTGCAGTGCCGTTGTACAGGACACACGGCTTGTGAGGCAACTGTGGGGTTAGAATCAGCATAGACCAAATGAGCCTTTCAGCAGCCCAAGGAGCAACTTCAGCCACCTGGCGCACTTTCAATGGCCCCCGGAACTGAACAAGGCACCAAAAAGGAAGTCGAATTCCCCAAAGGATCTCTAGATTTCATGTCCGTTTGGAAAGTAAGTCCCCCTGTCAATTACCAAGCTATATTGGGGCCCGTTGATTTTCGGTGAGGGTGCCTGTCAAAAGTCTCCCCCAAACTGAAGTTAGGTGGACTTGAACCGCCAGCTCGCCAAGTGCCAGAATGCCAAGGTTCGGTCAGCTTGGGTTCGGCTGGGGTTGTTTGGTTGGTTTGGTTGGGTTGGTTTGGTTGGTTTGGTTGGGTTTGTTTGGTTGGTTTGGTTGGTTTGGTTGGTTTGGTTGGTTTGGTTGGGTTGGTTGGGTTGGTTGGGTTGGTTGGGTTGGTTTGGTTGGGGGGTTGTGTGTTGGGTCGGGTTGGGTTGGGTGGTTGGGTGGTTGGGTGACGTGGGGCTGGGGGGGGGTTGCTTAGCCCCGGAAGACTTCAGGCACCGGTGCGACAACCCAGGGCCTCACAGGGACTCAACGCTGCAAATGGCATTTGCTGCTCATGTTGTCTATTTTGTTGCTTTGCTTGCTTGTCTTTGACGCATGGGTGTGCCTGACTTGTTTGAGGGTGCGGTTTTGTCCAGGAGGCTTGTGGTTGTTGCAGTTTTGTTTAGCAAGCCCCTGCTTGCCTGGATAGAATGAGCCAAGTTGTCGCTTCTTTATCGGTCTTTTTTCAAGCCTTCTTGGTTTCAACGACAATTCTCATTGATCTTTTGTTGGATGATTTTTGGAGTGTCTATGGGCACTTTTGTCCGACTCGCTTGCTGGATAGGGATAATGTTTGGTGTGTATCAAAGGGGAGGCCGGAGGCCAGGTGACCATACCCGCGAAGGGACGCTTCCTCCCCTTGGTTTCCGGATGTGAGGGTTGAGCTGCCGAGATTTTCGACTTTCTCGGAAAAGGGCAATCTCAGACGGCGACAGGAGCTGCAGCAAGTCATCCATGCCGCCGCCCACCCAGAATGAGCAAGTTGCTTTGCCCTCCTTGGCGTGCATGGCAATCAAGTTGAACCCCGGGAGCAACTTGCATGGTCCATCGGAGTCCTGATCAACCCGCGGGCTCGGGGTCAACAAACATGTTTTGTGGACTCGCGTGAATTAGCTTCTTGGTCATTAAAGAGGCAACTCTGGCAAAAAAAAGCCTTTGAACAGCGAGGACCCATTCGACCAGCTTGTTGCGACACGGCCAGCGCATGAAAGCGTTTAGCTTGCTTGGATGGGAGGCTTTGCAGAAGGCGCCTTTGCAACAATCCACATGTTTTGGCCGGCTGCTCATAGAAATCATGGCGAGGGATTCCTTCTCCCTAGCCGATTCCGATATGGCTTGTGGCTTTGGGGGGTCAAAGCCCAGATCCTTTTAAGTCCAAATGGGGAAGAGAATGGGCGGTACCCCAACACCTTCGCACACCAAACCACCAGTTGGAGGTGACCTGAGAAGTACACTGATTGGATAGGATAGGATAATTGGTCAGCATGTCCAAATACTCTCTGTGGTGTGGTGTCCGTTGAACATTGTATTGTATTGACCATATCCCAGAACTCATCCTTGGGTGGGGGACGAACCAGCAAAAAGCACACTCCAACCAGGCCTGATTCTCAGAAGTAGTTGATTTTTTCGCGATGAGGCCAGCTTGAGGCCTGCAAGCAGGGGCTCAGCTATGAGAGAAATCACTTATTCCATTTCTCCCGGAGCATTTACCAGCTCTTATAAGGGGACCGCGGCTGTTTGAGATCAAACCGCCGCTCATCGCGACGCGCCGGCTTTCTCAATGCGCCTTGCCTAACGTGACGCTGGGCGGACGGGCGGTTTCACTCGAGAAGCCCTGCAAGGCAATCCCTTTGGCACCTTGAAAGGGGAGAGGGAAACCTTTGATCTACGAATCCGCCAGTTCCCGGCTTTCTCCATGTGCCCCGTGACTTTGCAGAATTGCTGTTGGTAGCCCACAAACCCTTCGGTCAGTTCAGCAAGGGGGATGTGCTCGCTGCTTAAGGGTTGCAGGGAGGGTCTGCATTAACCATGCTTTTGATATGCACCTCAAGCCTTCTAAACCGTTCCCGGCAGAAAACCACGTCACAAATCCGCCAGTGGGAGCAAAAGTCCATGGGTTCTGTGTGGTGCCCATATTGCGCTTAGCTTCAGGCACACGGCTCGGCCGATTTTTTTTGGTGGGGCATCAGTAGGAAAGCAGAGGACAGCACCCACGTGTTGTTTGTCTTTTTCAGGGATCTTGAGCTTGCCCTGAGCCCAATTTTACGATCGCCTACCTGTTTTTGAGAATCGACTTGGCCCCACCAAGCATTGTCGAGTTGCTCACCCATCCGAGTACCGACCCAAACTTTGCTTAAATTCAGCACCGTGCTGTGTCCAGTTGGGGATCCCCAATATGCACAGTCCCCCAAAAACTTGGCCAGTACCAGGCTTGACCGGCGCCTGGCCGGTGGAATGGTCACTTGTGGACCGCTTTTCTGGACCCAGGTGGCACCAAACAACCATGAGAACCCCCCTCCCATTCAAGTCAATCAGCCCACTGCCACGGACCATGTTTGTCAATGACCCGCCACGCCCCCAAACCAACACCCCCGAACTCTACTTGACCCCACCCAGCCTTCCCCTTTTGGGGTGGTGTAAAACATCACCCTTGCCCCCTCCTCGCAAGCTGCCCCACCCCCCGCCCCCGGGTTTTTTCCGGCTGTACGGTTTGAGGCTCGCCCAACGCCGCGCCACACTTGTGGCCTTGGCTGCTCTGGCGCTCCTGTGCCTGGGCCAAATGCCATCGCTTTCCTTCCATTGCCTTAGGTTTTCGCTTTTGTTTGCCCTGGTTTTAACGGGAATCTATCCCTGGAAGATGTCTATCCACGAAAGCTGGCTTTGCTAGCATTGAGTTTTCCTGGCTTGTAGCCAATTTCGGGGGCTGATCCTGCTTCAGGCGTTGCTTCGTTTTCAAGCCTGAGCCTAACAATCAAGCTTGAAGCAACCGGCGGAGGCCAGCTTGGGAATCCATGGGAAAAAGACGCACCCACGCCCATTCTGACGAATGCTCGAGCTGTGTCTCAGGGTTTCCTATGTTTTCATTGGTGGTGGTTGTAAACATCAGCACAAGTTAAGGTGAGTTTCCTGTTGGTGGGGCAATGTGTAAAGGGAAAACATGTTTGCTCCCCGAGTTCCTGCATGTTCAACTGTCTGGAAGATTATTTAAGTGCCAAACAAATTTAGCACTTCCTACTGGTTTGGCCAATCTACTGAGGCAGTGAGCGAAAGGCGTGCTCAGTAGGGAATCACCGGGGTCATTCCAACTCATGTCCCTCAACAAACCCGCAAGATGTTTCTCACCGTTGGATTCGCGTGGATCAACGATCCGATGTTAGTGGCTTGAACAACCCTTGGGCTTGAACCCCTTACTTGCCCGCAGCCGACCTTTTGACCTTTGAGTTTCCCCTTGGTTGGTGAACCTTTTATTTGTTGTGCATTTGGGCCCAAAAATTGGTTCCCCCTCTTGTTTTTGGGTCTTATTTTTGGGTCCCTTGAGCAAGTGAGAAGCCGCAAGCCTCGGGAACCCGAGACCAAACAACTTCGGCTGAGGCGCTGGCGCTCGTCCAGCCCAGACTTTGCCTTGCCAGAGGTGCCCACGCGCCAGGCGACGTTTTTGGTCTTCCTTTAAAGGTCCCTAGGTTTCACGTGGCCGAACGTAGCCCCAAAGCTGGGGCACCCTCAACATGGGGTGGTGTCCTGTTGTTTGCCCCTTGAGCCGTTAAACCGTGGCCTGACGTAGCCCAAAGGATGGGCCCCCTCGAGATGATGGGGGGGTGTCCTTTTGCCCCTTATATACACCAAGGTGAAACGAGGACCGAGCCTCAAGGACTCGAAATACAGTGCACGCTGTAAAGCGATAAAGTAGGCATAGGCCCGGTTGCCCAGTGGCACTCATTTGTTCAAGCTTTTTGATTTCCCGCTGGGCTTTTGAGTCAATTCGACAAACTCGTAATATGGATGGCCCACCGGTGGTAGCAGCGTGAAGCACGTGTGGTCCTTGATTGTCGGTTTCGATTTACGAAGCCAACCGAACCAGAGTTGTCTCATGTTGTTTGTGTCCTGGAGGTCATCCCAATAGCCAATTCAAGAAAGGCTTCGGGCAAGCTGGTTCCTATGAGAAAACTCATGGTTGTGGGAGGGAACCTTCTTTCTCTCAGGGTGTCACACCTTTTTGATAGGAGCACACCCCTTATGGAGAATTTGTCATTTGGAAGGCATTCCAGTATCACGGAAGTGGCGGTAATTCCCACAATCCTGCAATACTTGTTTGCATGCCATGGAAAAGAGGAGATGTCGGCGTTCTCGAAATGAAATTCCACTGGGGGTGGTTTGCCGATTTCAGTTTTTTCTAAACTCTTCAACTAGAGAGCAATATTGCGGGCCAGAGTTTGTTTGTGCGTGCGTGTCCGCTAGTTGTAATTTTGCGGGCGCCGGTCTGGCAGACCAACTCAGGCTGGAGGGGGTTGTTGAGATCGTTTAGTTGCGGGAGCCTCCTTACCCCAGCCCAAACAAAAAGGCGTGGCCCTGACGCAGACAAAACCACGATTCAGCCATTGGTTTACTCCAGAAAAACCTCGCTGGTGCCGAGCCCAGGAGTCCCCTTAAAAGAAGCCACCAGTTGGATGGTTAGAGGTCATTCCATTTCTCATTTCCTGCCTCTCTCGCACCGATCGCAAGACATGGGCGCGAAATCCGTAGGTCAGCTCAGCGCGTGCAGCATCGTTTCTTGGCCTTAGGGGGACATCAGCAGAGTCCACGTGCAGGCAGAAGTGGCATGGGGGTTTGGCTAGGATGCATCCCCAAAACCAGCTGACAAGATCTCCGAATCAGCTGATAAAGCTATACTGCTATTAAATGAGTACGAGACACGGGCGATTTGCCCATGATGGTCCTTTTGTTGGGCGGCTTCGTATTTGGCCGGATTTGAGGGTTGAGGAAGTGGATGGTAATGCCACCATCAAAATCCCTTCCTAAAGCAATGCATCCTGGACTGTTTTTCTTGCCGTGCAAGGAAAGATAGAAAGAGTACTTTCTTTGTATTAGAACTTAAGCTAGGTTTGCTATTATGATTAACCACCTGAGCCCAAGGCACCTGTTAAATAACAATGAGAGTTCATGTGTTTGAATTGGAGGAGAGCCCTTTTATTATTCGGGAAACGGGATCTTGGCACCCATAAATCTGGCTGTTTCCGTTTGGTGTCCCAACAGCAGCCAACAACTAGTTTTCGGAAGCACCCACCGAAGCATGTGACTTCCTTGTGTTTCCACCCCCTTTTTGGTGGTTTTGGAAGGGACACCAACAGGAAAACATCAACTTTGGGAGGTCCCCTGAAAACAGACAGACCCAAACACCTACAAAACCTTTGCTGCATTTTGCTTGGATGTTCGGACTTTGACTTGTTGCCAACTAATGGGCTTTCCATTCAACCACTCAAAGTTAAAAACAACTTTTCGCAGGGCTTCGCAGATTTCGCAACCGAGAAACAAACAGCATACGTCGTCGAGAAAATGCGAGGAATGAGTAGGGGGTATGAGACCTAGGCTGGCAGATGGCAGCGGCGTGCACCTCCGGGCTCCGACCGATGAGGATTCCCTGACGCAGATGAACTCGCGGTACGCGCTGCACTTAGCGTTCATAAGCGGAGGGACCGCCAAAATCGTGTGGCTTGCCTGTTGGTTTGAAATTTCCCTTTAAAGGCAACCCGGATTTTCGGAAAATGTGTTTTTTGTTGAATACTTCCAATGTGCATGAGTCTGTTTGTTGTGATTGCTAATCTGGGAAAGTCCCCAACTGAGCATAGCTATAGGTCGGGTCGTTTATGACATGTCCCCTGCTCAGTGGGCTATGTTCGCAGTGGAGGCTGGAGCCATGTGAGCTTTGCCACGGAGTCGTGGCTTGCTTAAGGCTTTGCAAACCTCAATCCGGATCGAAACTGAGGGACCGCTGAAGCAACAGCAAGCATTTGGTGGGTACAATTTGAGAGAGAAGCCGTACTAGTTGTATACACACGGCCGGTTCTGATTTGACCACCGCTGTGCACGTTTCGCGCGCATAAAAAGTCCCAACATTCCCAACAGGATATGGTTTTCCTTCTGGTTTCCCTCTTCAGGGTAGGTACCCTCGACGAATGCAACACACATACACCCACATGGACGTCGAGGGGTGGCTTCGGCTTGAGGTGAGGAAGCCCTACTACGAAGACGGCTGGCGTGTGGGCGGCAGAAACATGTGGATCGAGGCGCCGTCGTGCACACAGCCATGCAGGGGCGTGTTGAGCCTATAGAGCAAATACCCGAAGCATGTTTCTCATTTGAGAGTGTTGGATAGTGCTCTATTCTATGACAGCTGTTGCGTCCGTGAGCTGGCGCCTTTTCCGTCGTACTTAACTAAGCCCTTGTTGTGGACAGATGTCCAAAACGGCAGGATCGGCTCGGGGGCAACTGGATGAACATCACAGCGCCTCCTGGCTGGAAACGGTTGACGCATGTCGGACCTAGGGATCTCCAGATCTTGACTGCTATTGGGTTTTTGGGAAATCAAGGGGTTTCCACTACCCCGCACAAAAAGTTATTTTCACTTTTTGCAGAGGGGTCCTTTCAGCCAAGAGATCAGTGGCTCAGTTCCCCGCGATGCCCCTTGCCACTTGCCTCGGTCATGATCGCGTTGGCTCAGTTCCCCCTCGGCCGACATTCTTGACACTGGCCGACGTGTTCCTGGCTTCCCTTGGTGTGTTTGTTTGTTTGCCACGGGCCCAACAACAGCCATAAGACGGACGCCATGCACACGCAATTTTAAGGCTGGCAATTTAACTCTATATGTGTGCAAAACAGGTGGCATCGGCTCAACCCCGGCAAAAAAAGACATGCGTTTCCACAGCGGGCTTTTGGTGCTTCAATATAATTGTGTGGGATGGTGTGGGTGAATGCTGGGGTCAAGTCACACTAGGAACAGCTTCGATTGAAGCGTTTCCTTTTTTTTGGCTGGCTCTGCCTTTGAACCCCGCGCTCCGTGCAACAAACCTTGGATCCTGCTTGAAAGAAGATGTTGGCCCAAGCTGGTCTAAACTTCATCCACTGTTAGCTGCCGGAGTGACAGCCCAGCGCATCCTGTAGCGACGCAGAAGGAGCTTCCCGAAATCGCCAAGCAGGTCTAGGGGGTAGTTTGTTTTTCTCCCGCTGCTTGCCGAAAAGTATATTGGCCACATGAGTCAGGGCCTGGCGTCTTGTTACATTGTTATCACAATATCATTCTGACCGAAGGATGGGGCGCGTGGCTTGGTTGGCAGCCCGCTAAGTGATTCATGGAAAGAGGGCGCAACCCCCTCCGCATAAAGGGCCCTTCCCAGTACTGTTGTTTGCGGAATGTGTGCACTTATTCCCCTTGCACTTGCCAAAGGAGGCGCAGCTTGACCCTCCGACCAGATCGAGGTTCTCTCTGTAACGTGGCGAAACGAGTAATAGCAGACACCCCATGCAAGCAAATTGGGGGTGTTAATTGAGAAACAAAAACAGCGTCGGGTGCTCAGAATTGTGCCTGCCCAAGTCATCTTAGATACACGGTGCTTGTCTCAGCTGGCCCGGACATTCATGTCTTGAAAACGGCCAAAAGCAACAGCCATCAGACAGCAGAGCGAGAGAGAGAGAGAGAGCTTTGAAGATGTTTGCGTTCATTTGGCTGGGCCCTCTCAGGCTGAAGCAGTACACCTACCCCAGTGGCCGCTTGATGCCCCGGGCAGCTTGGATCGAACGCGCAAAGCGCCAAACTTCTGGGCCGAATGTTTCCCGCCCAAGTCGGAGAACACGCCGTGCATCGAGTCTGCTGCCCGTGGTTCCTTGTGGGCATGTGTTGGAACAAGCCGTTTCGCGCTTGTTTCCATTGGTACATTGTGTTGGAGGGCATGGGGTCTTTTGCTTCAGGTCATGGCGTTGTCATCCGTCATGAGTTTGCACGAAGAAGTGGCTGATCCAGGCAACAGCTTCTTCTCCCACTAACATGGCACCTGTTGAAGTTCACCCGAAGCTTCAATTTCCAGTGGAAGGGACCATGTAGCTTTGCCCTCGCAACATGGAAGGGAGAGTAACCCTTTGGGAGTCTTCTGGTGTTGCGACGTTTCCATGGATCAGCTTTCTGCCATGCGAGGTGATGACAAAGCTCCGCATGACAGATCATAAGCTGCTCGGCTGAGTTGGGTGTGAGGTGCCCTCCCCCAACACCAGCATGGCAGAAGAGAAAGCTAATCTTCCTGGTACCCCACGGATTGCTAAGTTTGTGGGAGCAAGGGTGAGCCAAATAGCAGGGGTCATGTTGTCTTTTTTGCGATATGTGGCCTTCTTAAGATAGTTTTGTTGCTCCCTACATGGGCGTGATGAGAATTGCAGGACCCCGGGCCAACTAAACGGCAAAGAATTGTGGCATAGTCAAAAAGGACCCCTTTCTTTACTTGAGGTTGGTGGGGAGGGGGTTCAAGATTTAGAGGATGTCGCCAACCATCGCAAGGGTTCATAGGCATTTTGACCATGGCACATACGCTAGGCAGTGTGTGTGGGGCCTTGTGATGAGTGGGTCTTTGGGGAACCTCGCAGTTGGTTTTGGATAAAACTGCCCTGATTTTGAGGCAAATCCACGAAGCTAATCGCCATTATTATGAGTAACACTTGTATGGAAGCCACGTCTTTTTATCATTGTTCAGTTTTTGCTCCAGAGCGGGCGTAGTTGCACTGTTGGCAGGTGACTCAACTACTCGGCAGCAGTCAGCTCAAAATGGTGTTCATAATTTGTCCCAAAGCCACAGCTGTTTGTGTCTGTTGGCTCTTTTTGCGTGACCGCATCGCCCTCGGCAAACAGGAGGCACACGCAATATCATCCAGATTCTCAGAAGCAAAGCACTGCAAAAACAGCAAACCACAAGAGTAGCAAAACATAGCCCACCACAAATGACAAACCAGCCAGCCAGCCAATCAGCCACCCAACCAAAGAAACAGCATGCCATGAATGGCCTTGGCGTGCCAGGCGGGCGATGCGCTACATCAAGCGCATGAGGATGCTGGGCCTCATGTCGCTCGGAAGCACTAACACATCTCCCAGGCCGCAGTAACGCATCGCCCCCGACTTGGGGGGAAGGCTGGCATGGACCAATACAGGAGCTGCCCTTGGGCATTGGGTGTGGGGGTGTTCGGGAGATAGTTTATGAACCAGAGGCTCCGCTGTATATGGCCCGAAGTGGACACGCCGGCTGGGTTCCTTGAAGCGAGACCCTGGCTTTGGTTCGCGCACAGACAACTTCACGCAAGCAGCTAGCGGGAGGCCAGCGCTTGGAACGAGGCCTTATCACCGCCTGCTGGGCAACATTGGCAAGGATCCGGCGGCCAAGCGCCCGCCGGAGCCTCAGTCGGTTCACTCCCCGACGGCTTTGCCACGCTTTGGGAGGACCAGATTCCCCGGGGTTCAACCCCCATGAAAAGAATGGTTGACCCAAGTTGGAGGATGAACATGCTTAGGTGGTTTAACCCCAGAGTATTGGTGGCCAAAACTCTCTTTTTTTTGGCTAGTGAACTGAGGAAGCGATGTCAGGGGCTTCAAAAAAGGGGTTCCAATTGGACGGTGCATATTTATTTGGCTGGGGGTCGAGTTGGATTTTCATACATGTTTTAAGGCGCTGGGGGAGGGGTTGAGCCATTTAGAACAACAAGCAGGAAAACTTGCAGATGACTGAAATGTACACGGTAGGGAATGTACACTAGTGGGGTTCCCTCCACTCCCTTGAAGCTAGATGGCGGCGGCTTCAGTTTGGCTAATGCCATTTACCCGTGCCATTGAATTTGCAAGGGGAAGGTTCACTCGCACAACGTGATGCACTTGTTTGCGAGCCTGGCAATTGTTCTTTTACTAGCTTGGTTTAGCTTCGCGGTGGCAATGGTTTCAATGTGGGAGGCTAGGTCTGCGCTTCCTTGAACTCCCATGCCGAGCCGTGCTTTTCCGTAACATGAGCGGAGGGAAGCCCTTAATCAAGCCTAAGCCAGCACAAAACGGAGCCTGCGGTCTCTCAAGCTGCCTGTGACAAGAAACCAGAGCCTTATCTTTGGTGCATTTTGCTTGGATGTTAGGACTTTGACTTTTTGCCAACTAATGGGTTTTCCATTAAACCACCAAAAGTTAAACTTTTAGCAGGGGAGCAGAAAGCAACCGAGTAATGCAAAGGAGTGCAGAGGCGGTTTGTACAGCTGCCGGCAAGATGATTTTTGGCCAGAAGCAGTTGGCGAGCCTCAGCAGGTAACGATGCTGAAAATTTCAGCTTTGGTGAGAATCAAAGCGATCTTGGTTTTGTCGGTTTCCAAGATATCTTCTGGTTCGGACCTTTGCCGTCCCTCTATGCGTTTGCAGATGTTTGCAGTCCAGGTCAAGCCGAGGCAGTCCAGGGGCCAGAAAGCGGAGTCAACACGAAACAAGCGGCGATTCGTTGAAATCTGCCGGCCCCTTGCCAGGCCATTCAAGAGCACAGGCATGACTCAGGCCTGCCATGGGACGGTCGTCTTGCCTGGGACCTTTTTGGAGCCTGGGGAGCCCAAGATTTCAGTGAGATGTCGCTGTTGGGCAAGACTCCCCTGTTAATATCCGAAAGCTTCAACTTACCATCCGGCTGGTGCTTTGTCCATGTCAGCATGTTTCAGCATTTCGTAAACCCACTAGGGACGCTACAGTTTTCGAGAGGTTTCTAGGCTAGAGGGTGTGGTTCAAGAAATGCTTTTAGACGCTTGTCGAAAAGTGTGTTGGCGGCAGTCTTCTTGCGAGAATGCTTTCAACGTATTTGCATTGATTTCGGTTTGGTTCGAACGGTCCCAGTCGTCCTGTTCGCCCAATTCGATGGTCCTGATTCCTGGAGCAGTGCTCACTAGGAATCTTTCCCTTCCCTCTCAGCCACCAGGTACTCCCAATGTGAGTTTCCTTTTGGTGGGGTTGCGTTTGAAGGTGAAATGTACCACTTAAGTAGGCCCTTGGAACACAGGCGCCTTTGGAGCCACTTTGAAAAGACGAAAAGACAGCAGCGTGACGGGGTGTCAAAAGACGCAATAGGCCAAGTTGACGGCATGTTCCTGTGTTATCTTGAGCCGCTTTGAGCAGGGGGTCCCTAAAGAGGGG
>CAUJNA010000768.1:999650-1007150 GCA_963377175.1 Effrenium voratum
CCAGATCGTCTCCCTTTCAGGGAGAAGATCTGGGAGAAAAGGACTTAGGGGGGAAAGCCCAACAGGGAAAGGGGGGAAAAGATTTAGGAAGGAAAAGGGAGAAGCTCTCAGGGGGGGGAAAGGCCTTAGGGGGGAAAGGGGGAAAAGGATCTCAGCGGGGGGGGGGGGGAAGATCTTAGGGAGGAAAGGGAGAAGATCTGGGGACAAAGGCCTTAGGGGGGAAAGGGGAGAAATGATCTCAACAGGGAAAGGGGTGGAAAAGATCTTAGGGCGGAAAGGGAGAAGATCTGGGAGAAAAAAGGCCAACAGGGAAAGGGGGGAAAGACCTAAGGAAGGAAAAGGGAGAAGCTCTCAGGGGGGGGAAAGGCCTGAGGGGGGAAAGGGTGGGAAGGATCTCAACAGGGAAAGGGGGGAAACAATCTTAGGAAGGAAAGGGAGAAGATCTGGAAAGGCCTTAAAGGGAAGGGGGGAAAGGATCTCAACAGGGAAAGGGGGCAAAGGATCTTAAGGAGGAATAGGAAGAAGATCTCAGCGGGGGGAAAGGCCGTAGGGGGGAAAGAGGGGAAAGGATCTCAACAGGGAAAGGGGGGGAAAGATCTCAGTGAAAAAGGGAGAAGGTCCCAGGCAGGGAAAAGGCCTTAGGGGGGAAAGGGGGAAAGGATCTCAACAGGGACAGGGGGCAAAGGATCTTAGGGAGGAAAAGGGAGAAGATCTGAAAAGGCCTTAGGGGGAAAAGGGGGAAAGGAGCTCAACAGGGAAAGGTGGGAGAAGATCCTAGGGAGGAAAAGGGAGAAGATCTCGGGGGAAAAGATCTTGGGGAGGACAAGGGAGAAGATCTCAGGGGGGGGAAGGCCTTAGGGGGGAAAGGGGGGAAAGGATCTCAACAGGGAAAGGGGGCAAAGGATCTTAGGGAGGAAAAGGGAGAAGATCTTGGGGGGGAAAACGCCTTAGGGGGGAAAGGGCGGGAAAGGATCTCAACAAGGAAAGGGGGGAAAAGATCTTAGGAAGGAAAAGGGGGAAGATCGCAGGGGGAAAAAAGGCCTTAGGGGGGAAAGGAGGGAAAGGATCTCAACAGGGAGAGGGGGGAAAACATCGTGGGGAGGAAAAGGGAAAAACTCAGAGGGAGAAAGGGCCTTAGGGGGGAAAGGGGGGATGGATCTCAACAGGGAAAAATGGCAAAAGATCTTAGGGAGGAAAAGGGAGAAGATCTCAGGGGGGGAAAGGCCTTAGGGGGGAAAGGGGGGAAAGGATCTGAGCAGGGAAAGGGGGGGAAAGATCTTAGGGAGGAAAGGGAGAAGATCTGGGGGCAAAGGCCTTAGGGGGGAAAGGGGAGAAATGATCTCAACAGGGAAAGGGGTGGAAAAGATCTTAGGGAGGAAAGGGAGAAGATCTGGGGGAAAAAAGGCCAACAGGGACAGGGGGGAAAGATCTAAGGAAGGAGAAGCTCTCAGGGGGGAAAGGCCTCAGGGGGAAAGGGTGGGAAGGATCTCAACAGGGAAAGGGGGGAAACAATCTTAGGAAGGAAAGGGGGGGGGGAAGATCTTAGGGAGGAAAGGGAGAAGATCTGGGAGAAAAGGACTTAGGGGGGGGAAGCCCAACAGGGAAAGGGGGGAAAAGATCTTAGGAAGGAACAGGGAGAAGCTCTCATGGGCGGGGGGGAAAGGCCTTGGGAGGGAAAGGGGGGAAAGGATCTCAACAGGGAAAGGGTGGGAAAGATCTTAAGGAGGAAAGGGGGGGGAAGATCTCAACAGGGAAAGGGGGGGAAAGATCTCAGTGAAAAAGGGAGAAGGTCCCAGGCAGGGAAAAGGCCTTAGGGGGGAAAGGGGGAAAGGATCTCAACAGGGACAGGGGGCAAAGGATCTTAGGGAGGAAAGGGAGAAGATCTGAAAAGGCCTTAGGGGGAAAAGGGGGAAAGGAGCTCAACAGGGAAAGGTGGGAGAAGATCCTAGGGAGGAAAAGGGAGAAGATCTCGGGGGAAAAGATCTTGGGGAGGACAAGGGAGAAGATCTCAGGGGGGGGAAGGCCTTAGGGGGGAAAGGGGGGAAAGGATCTCAACAGGGAAAGGGGGCAAAGGATCTTAGGGAGGAAAAGGGAGAAGATCTTGGGGGGGAAAACGCCTTAGGGGGGAAAGGGCGGGAAAGGATCTCAACAAGGAAAGGGGGGAAAAGATCTTAGGAAGGAAAAGGGGGAAGATCGCGGGGGAAAAAAGGCCTTAGGGGGGAAAGGAGGGAAAGGATCTCAACAGGGAGAGGGGGGAAAACATCGTGGGGAGGAAAAGGGAAAAACTCAGAGGGAGAAAGGGCCTTAGGGGGGAAAGGGGGGATGGATCTCAACAGGGAAAAATGGCAAAAGATCTTAGGGAGGAAAAGGGAGAAGATCTCAGGGGGGGAAAGGCCTTAGGGGGGAAAGGGGGGAAAGGATCTGAGCAGGGAAAGGGGGGGAAAGATCTTAGGGAGGAAAGGGAGAAGATCTGGGGGCAAAGGCCTTAGGGGGGAAAGGGGAGAAATGATCTCAACAGGGAAAGGGGTGGAAAAGATCTTAGGGAGGAAAGGGAGAAGATCTGGGGGAAAAAAGGCCAACAGGGACAGGGGGGAAAGATCTAAGGAAGGAGAAGCTCTCAGGGGGGGAAAGGCCTCAGGGGGAAAGGGTGGGAAGGATCTCAACAGGGAAAGGGGGGAAACAATCTTAGGAAGGAAAGGGGGGGGGGAAGATCTTAGGGAGGAAAGGGAGAAGATCTGGGAGAAAAGGACTTAGGGGGGAAAGCCCAACAGGGAAAGGGGGGAAAAGATCTTAGGAAGGAAAGGGAGAAGCTCTCAGGGGGGGGAAAGGCCTTGGGAGGGAAAGGGGGGAAAGGATCTCAACAGGGAAAGGGTGGGAAAGATCTTTAAAAAAAAGGGGGGAAGATCTTAGGGGTTCCTCCCTAGATCTTCCTCCCTAAGATCTTTCCCACCCTTTCCCTGTTGAGATCCTTTCCCCCCTTTCCCTCCCAAGGCCTTTCCCCCCCTGAGAGCTTCTCCCTTTTCCTTCCTAAGATCTTTTCCCCCCTTTCCCTGTTGGCCTTTTTTCCCCAGATCTTCTCCCTTTCCTCCCGAAGATCTTTTCCACCCCTTGCCCTGTTGAGATCATTTCTCCCCTTTCCCCCTAAGGCCTTTTTGCCCCAGATCTTTCCTCCCTAAGATCTGGAAATGAAGGGGGGAAAGGGGGAAAGGATCTCAACAGCGAAAGGGGGGGAAAGATCTCAGGGAGGAAAGGGGGAGAAGATCTGGGGAAAAAATGCCTTAAGAGGGAAAGGGGGGAAAAGATCTTTGGGAGGAAAAGGGAAATCTTTCTCGGGGGGAACAGGCCCTAAGGGGCAATCGGGGGACAGGATCTCAATCGGGAAAGAGAGAAAAAACTTTGGGAAGAGAAGGGTGGAGATCTTGGGGGGAAAAGGCCTTAGGGGGGAAACGGGGGCAAGGATCTTAAGCGGGAAAGGGGGGAAGAGATCTTAGGGAGGCAAAGGGAGACGAACTCAGGGAAAAGGACTTAGGGAGGAAAGGGGGGGAAAGATCTTTGGGAGGAAAAGGGAGAAGAACTGAGGGTGGGAAAAGGCCTTAGAAGGAAAAGGGGGGAAATAAATGATCTCAACAAGGAACTGGGGGGGGGTTCACCAGCATAGGCAACATCCCCAGCATCACTTGCATCATCCGCATCCTTGGCAGGCGCTGATGCGGATGATGCAGGTGATGCTGGCGATGTGCCGCTGGAGCTGCTAAGGATGCGAAAGCGCACCCGGGGGGAATCGAACACCCCAATGTTTTTGACAAACTGAGTTGCGCAAGCCCGCACAATGAACAGATTTAGTGAAGCGTCTTCGAATCACCGCGTGGTACGTGGACCCCCCCCCCGCAATAGTCTGCGCCTGGGGAGGGGTTAGGGGAGGGGTAACAGGTAAAGAGGTAAGGAGCATTTCTTATGTCCAACACGCCGCCTGTTGTCGGCGGACTTCCATTTGCTCAAGAATAGTTTGTTAATTTCCCCTGTTGGTTTTTAAAGGGAGTTTGCCACTGGTATTTTTTGGGGGGCGAGAAGCAAATGGACGTTATGCCTGTGCCTTGGAGCTTCCCAAGCCAAAAGTTGGGATGTGGTAGGCACCCTCGATCCCACCCATCACACTCAATCCGAGCTTCGGGGGCCATTTTCCCGTAAGGAACATGGTCTTCCAGGACCCCACAAAAGATTTAAGATTTGCCACGATGGATGTATCCTTTAAGGAACCACAGAAACCCCAAACATTCACCCAAGAAGACACCGGTTTTGACCCCAAGCTGGGCTTTTTGTTCACTTCAAAGCCACGGGGTAAATGCACGGTGTCAGGAGCAGGAGTATTGGAAACAGAGATTTCGAGGATCCGATTCCTTGTAGCGCGGGTGGGTTTTGGGTGTGTCCTTCAAGTCACCCCAAAATTTACCTAAGAAGAAAGCTGTTTTGTTGACTCCCGAACTGTGCCACAAGCAGGGGGTATTGGAAAAGCAGGGCCCCCAACCCCTAGGTCATGCTTGGAAGGCTGGTGCATTTCAAAACTGAAGCCTTTCCCCACTTCCTTTGGATGTGTACAAAGAGGCAAAGAAGCAATTCCCGACGATGTTCCAACAGGACAAAAGCTGCGCCCCACGATCATGGTTGGTGTTGGCAAACATTTCACACTTTGGCTTATTGTGATTTAGTGGTTGAAATCCCCACTTAATGTTACACCTCCTTTATTAGTAGCCCCCTCTATTGTAGAAATTTTGTTTCGCAATTCAGGATTGTGTGACTGTTTTGGGGTCCTCAATTGCAGCAATTGTTTCCCCGAAAAGATCCAAAAACATATTTTGTTGTTTACTCTCCTGATCTTGTCTGGGACTAAGCCTCCGAGGAAATACGGGCCAAACAAACTTGGCAAAAAAATCGAGCAAAAAAACGAGCAAACAATTCCGGGCAAACAGGATTTTTGAAGTGGTCCCCAAACCATCAAATTTAAGATAACTTCTTTACAACAAAGTACGGGCAAACAGTCACACAAAGGGGGGTGCCCACTAGGGGCCCTGATCCTCTTTAATGTGACTGTTTTGGGGTCCTCTTTAGTGTCTAACCTGTTTGGGGGTTGCTGAAAAAAAGGGTCCTTGGCAATACTAAAGTAGAATTGGCGCCTTGGCAATGCTACAGTAGAATTGGCAATACTAAAGTAAGTACTGGGAATCTGAGGGTCAGCTTTGGCAATACTAAAGTAGAATTGGCAATTCCAAAGTAAGTACTGGGAATCTGAGGGCCAGCCTTGGCAATACTAAAGTAGAATTGGCAATACTAAAGTAAGTACTGTCCCTCCCAGACCCCCAGGATCTCGCTTAAAGAGGGTCCCGCTGACTGGTTCCACTCCTAGCGGGGGGGGGGGGTTGTGTAAAGAGGGTCCAGCATTCACTGCTAAAACATATTCCTTCCAAGGTCAACCAAGCGATCTTGAACAGGACAACCCACCATCTTTAACAGGATAACTTCCATTTGCTTGAGAATATGTTGTTTTGCCCCGTTGGTTTTAACGAGAATCCATCACTATTGGGAATATGTTTATTTTGTTCCAGGGGGCTTAAGCAAATGGAGGATACAAGCCCGTGATGGTCGTGGACATGGTCCTTTGGTTTCTTGGGAGGCTTCCACGCCTCAACTGGCTCAGCCCAACTTCACGAGGTCACTGCGCTGCATCGCTTGGCGCACCTGGCCGATGCCACAGTGGCCTGGGAACATCTGGGATGGCTTCCGGCTTCCTTGTCTGGGGTAGGCTTGCCGGCGACTCAAAGTGAAGCAAACAATAAAGTATACATTCTGTACCTGGGCCTAACCTCATCATGTTATGGGCTCCCTTTGAAACCAACCAAAAGGGCTTCCCCATAAAAAGGGCCAGGCCCCCCATTTCTGTGCTCGGGAAGTGTGGCGTGCTCGTCATGGGAGAGTGCCATGGCCCTTTTTTTGTTGCTTTTGCTGGGGACGTGTAGTTGGCTTTTTGGCTTGCCATGAGTATGCCAGGCCAGTCTTGCTAGGACTTTTTGTTATTGTTGGAAAGCGGTTGGTGGACATACATCCCCGTGTGCGTTCTGATGTCTAGCAAAGGGTCCCTTCGCTGAAAGCTCCGGCTCCTTCCCCTCTGAAACCCATCGCACACACTGTTGGTGGGCAACCGTTGTTCAAGGGCACCCTCAACATTCTGCAATCACCCATGTGGTTGTTTGTCGTTTCGTGGTGGCTCGCAGCGGTCCCCTTAGCTTGTTAGGTAGAGTGGAGTGGGGCTCCTTATGCAATTCTCTTGGGCAGGAGAACAAGCCAACCCCCGCGCCTAAAGTAAAAACACCGACCTGTGTTAGAAACCGAGGGGAAGCCATGCTTCACCAAAGGAGGGGGGAGCAACCACGTTTGTCCCATGGATTTGTCGCTTGCCTTGGACCCAGTCGCCGCCTGGAGCGTTCGAGCCCCGGATTGACTCGGATTGCCCGTGTGAGCTTAGGACGGTGGGTGAAAAGACGTTGGTTGTGACACAGGCCATGTGTGCGACGGCCAAACCTCATTGTGTCAGTTGGCCAAAGCTGATGTGGGCCATGGAACTTTCAGAGAGCATCCCGGGGACAAGTGACACCAAAGGGTTACGAGACATTCGGAGCAATGTTCAATGACCCGATTCAATGCAAGCATTGGCCTTGGTTCAAGGCTTGAGCTTATGCTTTTGTTTCAGCAAGAAACGCAATCAGCGCGCCAGTTCATGATCTACAACGAGGTAGAACGATCAAACCAACCGTCGCATCCAAATTCGTCAGTGGGCCACCGACCGGCCAATTGCCAAACAAACTATAAGAGAATCTCAGTTGTTCAGTGGCACCGTTTTTCCCCTTCGTTTTTTGGTGGCTGCCCCACCAAAGAATGGTCTTCCCCAAAAAGTTGGTTCTTTTTTTCCCCAGGGTCACTGAACAACTGCGTAATGCCAACCGACACCTTTTGATGAGTCTGCCCATGCGAGATGCAGACGCCAGAAGCTGCGAACACGAAGCCGGGCCATGGGAGAACTGATGCCACACGGCTATGCCGGGAGAACAGATATGGGTGCGTCGTTTTTTTGTTTGTTTTTTTTTGGGGTGAGCACCGGATTTTTTTTGTTGAGGGACGCCAACAGGAGTCCTGCTATTTGAATTTTCATGTTTGGGGTGACTAACCACCCTCGTACGGATCGGCAGTCAGGCCCACCTGATATTGTGCTAATGTAACCGCAGCAAGGTTGAAGCCTTTCGGCCTGATTCGCTCTTCCAGGATCATGTCACTCGCTCTTGGTGGGTCAAACCCGGTTTCGCCACCTGGGATGGGTGAAACCCTGCGAAAAGTGGTTCATACAAAGACCACCTACTGCCGAGGCGACCTCGGAAGATCTTGGACCTGTCTTCAGAGCCGCTTTGGAGCATTGCGTTGGGGGAAACAGGGAAACACCCCTTTTGAACATTG
>CAUJNA010000768.1:1012150-1124650 GCA_963377175.1 Effrenium voratum
AAGCTAGTGTCTCCTCGTTGTTTTTTCTCATTCTTTCTGTTTTTTTTTGGAGTTGTTTACCAATGTGTCATCCATTTGAATCTAGTGGTCCCTTGTCTTTGTTTGGCTTGTGCCTTAGTGTCCTCTGCTTTTGTCCCTTGTCACATCTGGTGTGCTTTTCGGTCTGCTCCCCAAGGTTCGGCCACAGGAGTTGGCCAACATCCAGTGGTCCCTGGCTGCAGCGCGCCCAGGGCAAAGGAGGGGCAGACCCCTTGGTTTGATGGCCTTGCAAAGGGGAACCAAAAGGAAACTAATGATTTCGGGGAACCAGACAAAACCAACATATGTCCCTTCAGACGTTTTGAAACATGGTTTAGGCTCATTTCGAGCCAGTGTCCCCTTTGTGGCGGGGATGATGTTTCAAGGGAAAGTGGTTGGATGGTTGGATGGGAGTCAACCACGTCGGTATCACGCCCTGGGTCCCATTTGCACAAGCATGGATTCTCAGTGACACTGTTCTCTCTCTCTCTCTCTCCCTCCCTCCCTCCCTCCCTCCCTCCCTCACTCTCTCTTTCTTTCTGTTTCGTGCTCTCTCTCTCTCTCTCTCTTTTGCAGTTGGTGGCCTCCACTGGCTGCGGACGAACAGAGTTCCTTGGGCTTTTGCCCAAATCCAGCTCCAAGGGTCCTATGACAAGCTAAAGGCATCCGCATTCTGGTCACGAGTTGGCACAAGTCAAAGACCGCAGGCATTGGCCGAATGTCACCTTGCAGAAATGTGTGCTGAAACAATATCCCAGTTGTTCAGTGGAGTCGGCTTTCCCATTTCGTTTCGAATCGGGTTCAAGGATTCCCCATTAGATGGTGCAACTGCGAATTGTACTTATTTGTCGATTCACGTACTTGTGTAGATCCCTCCGCCCATGTATTGTTGTTGTTTGTTTGTTTGTCTGTTTGTCTGTTTGTCTGTTTGTCTGTCTGTTTGTTTGTTTGTTTGTTTGTTTGTTTGTTTGCTAAGTGTGTTTGTTTGTCGGGCACCCCCCAAAACGGCTTCCCGGTTGCTCCCAGGGTCGAACCGGGGGCAGTTGGGGCCTATAGCTTTGCGCCCAGAAGAGCGGCGTGGGCACGGCGGAGCAACTGGAGCGGTCGGAGCCCCGGCTCGGCGGGTCGAGCTCGAAACCATGGCTTTGTTGCCCAGTGGCTTGCTTCCTTTTTTCAACTTTTTTGGGTTTTTGGCTTCCCCTTTAAACTCGACCAACCAAATAAGGGTGCCCTTTTTTGCCCATGGCCACTGGGCATCTAAGATGGAACCCAAGAGGAGAGACATGGTCTTGCAGAAAACTCCAGTCAGGTTCCAGAGTACGAGTACCCCCTGATGTTGATTGAGCCGCCTTTTGACGCCTTAGCCAGAATATGCTAGCCGAGGAGAGCCGTATGCATTTAGTCATCAGCGTATGATGTGCTGGTGCTCTTGTGGTCCTTGTTTCTATTGTTCTTTGCTTATTTGTTTCGCTTGCTGCTGGGTTTCTTGTTGACACGTGCTTTGTGTTCATGTTTGAAAATTGAATCATTGACAGCGTGGCTCCCATTTGTGAGCCACAGCACCCTGGCAACAACTGGGCAAAGCTAGTTAGACGCGTGATGTGTGTCTGTGTGTGAGTGTGACTGTGACTGTGAGTGTGTGTGTGTATGTCTCAAGGCGTGTCCAGCAGACGTGGACCATTGTGGGGGGGGCGTGGTATGCTTTGAGATGTTGTGCATACGACTGAACGCATTTTGGACAACCACAGGTTCTACATTTTCAGTTGGACAACTACGCATTTGTAGAACCAAAATATTGTGGTATGCTTCAGGTTCTACATGTTGGAACACTACGAAACCTTGATGGTCAAAGGCCTATTGGATCTCATGCAGGTCTTTGGTGGTTGTCACCTCCTAGTGTTGCTTTGATTCCACACTGCACTGAGCGGCCCTCCCATTTTGCCCTTGCAAGGAAATCCTTCCTGGCAATCATGAGACATTGTCTAGGGATCTTACTATCTTGATTGGTGGCATCACTTGACTCATCATCATAGTTCCGCTGCTCTGTTTTGACTTGTTGCTTTGTTGTCGCCTTTGTAAACCTAATCCTAACCTTCTTTGCCAGCGAGTCTATAGCTGCTGTCAGTTTCTGGATGCTGGCTCCACTTGTGTGCATAAGCGTCCTTTTTGGGTTAGCTTGATTAGAAATAGTTGGCACTGGCTTAGATGGGTTTCATTCCATTTACCAGGGCCATCTATTTTCCAAAAAGGAAACCTATGCTTGTGTGTCTCATCTTGGTTGGTACGACTGATTCTTGCGTTGTTGTCCAAGATGGATTCGGCCAGGTGCACGCAGCACTTTGTCCAGAGGGCGGAGGAGGCGAAATTTTGAGCGCACAAATCGCGGCGACATTCAAATGGGAGCTTCGTGTTGCGCGGATGGGAGCAGGTAGTCCCGACCATGAGGGTTGGTGGCTTGGTTGGATGGTGGCTAGCTTGGTGCCTTGGTGGGCTTGGTGGGCTTGGTTGGTCGGATGATTGCTTGGTTGATATTATTTGCTGGGGAGTGTCTGAATTTGAGGTTGTGGGCAGTGAAATCCTGCAAAGTTTGCGCTGATGAGCTGCTTCTTTGTCTTGAAGTTACAACACATGGCTGCTTTGAACGGCAAGCTCAAGGAGTAGAATTCAGCCTCGCTGTTGGGATCAATCCGATTTTGTGAACAAAGGGAGGACATATAGGACATACATGTTGACTCGACCGCATGGCACTTGTTTGCCCATCATTGCGGAACAAGACAACAGCAACACAAGGGCTTGGGATAAGATCGATTTTATATCGCAGATTTGTTTGAAACTTTTGTTTACCCACCAAGGTACGACTTGGATGGTTCGATGTGTGGGCTATGTGCTAGGTTTTTCCTCGCCAGGTCGGAGGTCACAGGCGCAAGGCGGTTCCAAGCGCCCGCCAGTTCGAAGTGCAGCACATCTCCAACATCGCTTTGCCCTCGGCATCGGATGTGCCAACTCACTGGTCTGGGTGGAAATGTTCGGAAGCCAAGGTGGACTTGATTGTTCCTTTTGCTGGTGATGCTTGCACTCTGCTCATTCGAGCAGGGGCAAAGGTATGGCACTGCCATTTGCCAGCCATACGCCTTCGGATGCTTTAACAGCCCCGAACCCAAAAAAATGACAACGACAGAATGTCGTGATTTTGGACAGGGCAGAAACCACGGCAGCTCGCTCTGAGAAGCTCATTCTGCCAGAGCGCTGATCTCTCAAGACGGGCAACTTGTAGATCCCGCGGCGCCAAAGCGATGCGCGCCTCCATTTGCAGGGCCGTTGCCTCAGTTGACGGATGTCCAAAGCCTTTAACAAGGTACCATGTGAGGTATGAATTTGAAGAGAGCGTGGTTTCCTGCTCCTTGTCCCATTTGTGCTGACCGGGGCGTTCTCAGGTGCTCATCGCTTTGTTCGCAGCGTGGCTGCAATAGTTTTCCAGAAGTTCAGCAGCTGGGTTCTTTCTGGGGGGTACCCTCTCCCCACAGGCATGGTGCACAGGCTCCTCTTCGAACGGGCCATCCAAGCTTCCACCAGGGGCCTACAACATACTCGTTGAGACGCTCGTGTGGCTTGAGTTTGCCAATGCCTTTGCAGTTGCTGTGAATCTGACAACACGGGCCGGTGGCATCCGGTGACACTTTTGTTTGACGCAGATACTTGGACTGCTAAGCCCCCAAGCTTGGTTTGGCCCGGGTATTTCCGAAGCTTTGCCTTTTTGTCATTCATGCTTGATTTGTGCGACTGTGCAATTAAGACTTGCCTTGCAGGTCAGAGCGCCCCAATCGTTGGAATTGCTTTAATAACAGAACTTCTCCGCTTAGCAATCTTGGAAGGGCATTGCAGGTTGACTGGGATTTTCTCAGGTCTTACTGAGGCCTGCGTGCCTGCGTGCCTGCGTGCCTGCGTGCCTGCGTGCCTGCGTGCCTGCGTGTCTGCGTGTCTGCGTGTCTGCGTGCCTGCGTGTCTGCGTGTCTGCGTGTCTGCGTGTCTGCGTGTCTGTGTGTCTGTGTGTCTGTGTCTCTGTGTGTCTGTGTGTTTGTGTGTCTGTGTGTGTGTGTGTCTCTGTTTGTGTGTGTACGTGTCACTGTGCCTGTGTGTCTGTGTGTGTGTGTGTGTGTCTGTGTCTGTGTCTGTTTGTGTGTGTACGTGTCACTGTGCCTGTGTGCCTGTGTGTCTGTGTGTCTGTGTGTCTGTGTCTGTGTGTGTCTCTGTTTGTGTGGTACGTGTCACTGTGCCTGTGTTCGTGTTTGCGCGTGTCAGTGTCGCCCAGGGCCAGGGTTAGAATCAGCCAATGTCACTGTCGGTGTCTGCGCGTGCGCGTGTCCGCATGACGCGCGATGCGCGTCCGCGGGCGCGGGTGTGTACGGTGTAGGCGTGGGCACCGGTTTGGGGGGGGGGGGGTGCGAGTGCGGGTGCGGGCGCGGGTCGGTGGGTGTGCAGGCTCAACCCCAGGCTTCAACATTCCGGAAATTTGCGCAGATTGAACTGCATGAGTTTGTTCCAACCCAAGGCCGCAGCCAAGGTGCGTGGGGCGCAGGTGTGTTTGCGTGTGGGGTGTGAGGCCTCAATCGCAGTAAGCAGCCACGCAGACACGCAGACACGCAGACACGCAGACACGCAGACACACAGACACACAGACACACACACACACACACACAGAGACACACACACACACAGCCACGCACAGACACACACAGACACACACAGACACAGACACAGACAGACACACACACACACAGGCACAGACAAACACACAGACACAGACACAGACACAGACACAGACACAGACACACAGACACACAGACACAGTGACACGTACACACAAACAGACACAGACACACAGACACACAGACACACACACAGACACACACACACTTCGGCCACAATTGTTTGTGTCAGTGTGTTTTCGTATTGAGATTTGGGCGAATGAGGCGCCCTAAAAGGGCGTTGTGTCAGGAGGGTCTTATTGCAGGCAAAGTTTGACAACTACAAAGAGGTCAAAGTCCTACAACGTCTCACGGATGAATATCTAAGGCCAGCGGCATCGCTTTTGCACCTCCCCCACCTGGCCGGCACTTGCGTCGACGGAAGCTCGCGCAGGCGGGAATGCCCTTGCAATTTCCGCCCAATTTGTTTGTTCGCTGCAGCGGATCATTAAGGGGAAGAAGCAGAGGCAACATAAGCCCAGGTGGGCAAATCTCCGACCCGCTCCAGAGTCCTCCAGAACCTCTGAGTGCCTGGCGTTGCTAATATGGTATCCTGTGGGTGAAACTCTCCAACAGCACCCTGGATTCAAACAAATGGGAGCTGTGGCGCAAGGGCAGCGCATCATCCCTACCACCTCAAGGGATGGCGGTTGAAGGCTTGAGTCCTTCCAGCCCTATGCTGGCCTTCTTCCAGTTCTCCGGCTCCAAAGAGAGCTTTGGGCAGCATGGCGATCAGCTTCCAAAACAAGTCCCATCCATGGAAGCTTGTGGCTAGTTGGTTTTGGACTTTTGACTTTTTGGGAAACAGGTCGGATGTTCCAGTGGGCGCACGGAAAGTTGAACTTTTTGCAGAGCGGTCAACAGCAACCAAGGGAATATTAGTGTCGCAGAACTGTGCCGCCAGAATCCCTTCGCACCGGCCCTTGCACCCAGCTCCGCAGGACTTGGAACACCATGGCGCCGCAGGCTCGGTAAGGTTCCTTCATTTTGCCCCAATCATCTTGTCATACAGCTCGCAGACCTGGCAGGTGTCCCTAGATACGATGATATTTCAGATAGTGATTCTGAAGATGGCAGGTGGGCCGCCTTTTGGTGAGATGTAAGGGAGGAGCAATGGGGAACATATAGCCTGCACAGCAGCACTTACTGCCTGTCTCAAATTTTCGTCAGCCGGATCTTGCGGCTTCCGATGGTTCCGGCCAGGTGACGCGTTTCAGGGGGTGACGTTCCGGATGCTGCCAATGTGTCGGCGCCCAAGCCCGGATTCGGGTTTCGTGATGAGGTCGAAAAGTGATTTGTTGCTGGTTTCTCTTGGTATTGTGGGGAACTAGCATTGTGCAGTACTTTGATACTGTATTGTTGTCGGTTGCACTTTTCAGGAATGCTCCCGTACATGGTTAGGAAACAGCAGCAAAATATGTCTGACATGGGTGGTTCGCATTGGGCTTTCCGAAGCATGAACCCCAAAAGTTTTTAAAATTATACATTCAAACAAGGACTCGAGCTTCCGGCTTGTGGATGTGGGAAACAGCAGTGGCAGGCAGCTGGCAAGTACCTACACCCGAGGGGCTAGGAGTGGCCATGGACCCTGTTCTTGGAGAGGTGCAATGATGCGATTTGGTTTGAAAAACGGAGCTATGTGGCCCACGTGGCCAGTTGCAGGACAGATTTGGGCGGAATCGCTTGGCAAGAGAGAGAGAGAGAGAGCTTGCCTTGAGGCCTAGCCGCAGCCTTATTGGTCGCACCTGCTTTTGCTTTGTCGCCGCAGGCCTGCGCTGAAAGCCGCTTCGAAGTGGTAGGTCTGTACCGTGCAGCACTTCCCCATGAACCCATGCAGATTGCCTCTGAGGGGACGCATTTTACGGATGGCGTGAAGGCAACCGCAAGGGATACCAGTGAATGTTGCACAACCTTCATGACAAACCCACAGATGGCTTGAATTGCGCAGGCAACCCACCAGATGCCGGCAGACTCGGCAATATTCCCATGTCCTTTTGGGAAAACACTTGCAATGGCTGATTATGTTGAAAAAGATTTGGGCCAAGCTTGGGAACGAGGTTCGTTTTCCAAATCTGGCTTGGGCCGTCACGATTCTTGGTACCTTTGCAACATGCCCTTTGAATAACTTTGACATTAAGCAACCATGGGGACTAGAATCAATCACCTCGGTCTCGCAGACGGGGCCCAACGGAAGCACACGGTTTGCCAGGAACTTTTGGCGCAGGAGACGGGCGTCTCTGATTTGGGCAAGGGGTTGTGACCCTCAACGAAGCCACGCGCCCGTGAGGCTTCCTTTGGGGAAAAAAAGGCAAAGGCCCCCTTCTCCACCGAGAGGTTAGGATGTTTCACTCGCCCAGAAGGCTTTGTTGGGGAGTCGATCACCCCAACAGGAATCGGTTCTCCGGATTCCAAGCGCAGACCATCTACGACGGCAACGCCATTTTGGCCCCCCAAGGGGAGCATGCTATGAGCTTCCTGGTGGTTTCCGTGGGCAGTGGCAGCGCATTCCCGGCCAAACTGGGGACATGGGCTCCTTCTGAAGGGCTTGGCCCGCTTGGCTCGTGAACTGCAAGTTGGCCAATGCCCTGCGTCAGTGGATCAAAGGAACCCCAAACTAGCCATACTCAGGTTACCCTGGACTCCATGCATTCGGTGGAATCTCCTTTTGAGGGACCCTCTTTTTGAGCTCGTGGATCTGGCGGTGTAACAAGGATAGCGTCTCCTTGGCTTGCAGGGGTCTCTCATATCCCTTGCGAGGAAGCGCAAGCACGGAAGGCCGCCAAGGCCGCCCCGGACCCGTCTTAGTGCGCGAAGCTCATCCCTTGGAGCTTGGGTCCTTGGGGTTTGTTGAGTCCCATGAGTCCCCGAATAGTGGGAAGGACCTATGCGCAGGCTTGGTGAGCTTCGGGATCGAATCAAAGTGGTCTACTTCCGACCGGGGACATTCTCTCATGCCACACCCGGGTTCGCTTGCGCCAGCCCGGCAGGGCTGCTACTTGACCATCGAGGGCAAGAGGCAAGCGGAATGGAGAGAGCAGGCTTGAATGTTGGAGTCGAATGGGCCGCAAGATGGTGTTGTTGCCTGTGAGTTTCCGTTTAGAACCAGCCCAAACAAAATTGCCCTCGAAAAAGACATTCAAATGACAGCGGGCTCAAGATGTTCAGGAGAAAGACGAGTTCAAGTGTGATTCTTGCAGGACCCTTCATGTGACTCGTTCAATGTTGGGACTTTAGGCGGACTATAGCGTTTGTTGTGGCACGGGACGCCAAGAGTTCATGCAATGTTGACCCCACATATGTAAATCAATCAGCCTCTAAAATGGGACACCACCCAAAAAAACACCAAGGGTTATTAGTAAGTTATTAGTCCTGAGTTTTTGTTTTATACCATTATATGCGATTTGTCGGTTTGTGATGTCGAAAGCGCTTCACAACTACATTGCACCTAACCGCCTGCGTGCGCATGTGCACACATATAGCTACCTGTTTGCGTTGGCTCATTTGCAATGGACATCAGCATGAACCGTTTGGTGGGATGTTGTCTAATAGGTTGGTGCTGTTCTCCTCCTTTCCATCTAGACGCCATGCGCAGGCGATCCCTCATGTGCAGGCAACCCCCCATTTGCAGGCAGCCCCCAGTTGGTTCGGGTGGGGCTCAAATGGTTCTTGGGATTATTCCCAGGCGACCGCCGGAAGCCAGGTATGATGCCTCTTCCTTTGCAGCGAAGCATCCAGGGGGTCCGGTGCTCCTGGCTAAGGCGCGCGAAGCAAAACCCTTGGAGTGGCCCAGCTTCACAAATGGAAGGCTCCCCTGTGAACCGGCCTGCGAACTGGCATGATAGCTCAATGAGTTGTGCCCCAGAAAATAATTCCAAGCATGATAATCTGTAGAAATGTATGGGGAGGGGGTGGTTCTCTGGAGTTTCATCCATGTCAACCCGTTTCTGCTTGAAGGAGAACTTGGTACATAGTAATGACTGTGCCCCCTATGCCCCTGTGATTTGTGTGGTTATAGTTTTCAATGGGGTGCCCACACGGTGCACTTTATGTGGCTTGCCCACGCAAAAACCCCGGTCCGGAGCATGCCAGGCCTGCTGCACGGACGCTACCGAACAGTTCCAGGAGGGTGGGGGTGTGCATGCGGTTTGCTCTAGATTGGCTTTCCAACGAAAGAATGCCCACAGCCTGTCTTTGGTCGAAGTAAGTAACCGGATGCCGCGGGCGCATGGCTGTGGGTCAAAACAAATGGGATCCCCATTTTGGGGTAGGTGCACCCACCCATTTTAGTCTATTTTAGTGGGGGTTGGGATGTTCACTGGGGGTACGAATTGGATGTTGACCCATGGCCGCATCAAGCGACAGGAGTGCCATGAGTGCCACGCCGCAGGCAAGCCACCGCCTGCAAGCGGAGGGCAAGGCGCGGGCGCAGTTGCAAGAGCTGCCCGAGGTGGACGCCGAGCAGCCCGCGGCCCCGGGCACGGAACGTTGGGCATCAGAGAGATTTCATGGACATCCACCATTCATGAAATCCTTGAAAGTAGAATGGGATAAGATTGGAGGTTCATGGTGGGTGATGCGAGGATGGGGTAAGATAATTGCCATTCCGAAGCCCAGTGGAAAGCCTTTGAGACAGGTTAGATCAGTTTGTTTGGGGTGGGGTCGGTGAGGCCAAGAGATAGTCTCCACGGGTTTTAGTTTTGTTCGAAAAGAACATCTATGAGCAGCGAGTCGAATCTAAGCTTTAAGGCAAGGTCGTTAATGTTCTACCTCGAGGTTGGCTAAACACGGTCACGATACTATGGATGCGTTCTATTTTCTAGCGCGGCAAAAGCCAAGGTGTATCAGAGCCCGACAACAGTTAGGCATTGTTTTTCTCTTTTGCTTGAGCTCAGGTACGCAAGTCGCTGCAACAAGTGACGGGCAAAAGGTGAAAAGAGGGTTGCTGCGCTGGTCATGCACCCTCGCGAGAAATCCATGGCGGGCAACCATCGAAGGCTACCTTGGCCGGGCCGTTGCCCGGCCATGCCTCAGAGTTGAGCAAAACGCTTCCCCGGCCTCACTCGGTAAGCAAAAGGTGCAGCATTGGGCCACTGCATGTTTGTTTTTTGCCATTGCTACCCCAAAAAATGTGGCGGTCCAAGTCGGTCCCATGTCCAATGCATCCCACATAGCATCGGCAAGTGACGACGAGTGGGTCAGTCGCGGATTATTGGCTCAACGAGCTGCCCTTCCCTGTGCCGTTCTGTCGCCTTGGGTGTTAAGATCCATGGGGCTGGAGTCGCAGGCCCGCGCGAGCCTCGAACTCCGGCTGTTTCGAAGGAGCTGCATGAACAGAATCCACTTTGCACCGCCAGTGATGGATGAAGCCCTATGCCAGAATAAGTCACCCAACTGGTCCAACTGGTCCCACTGTTGAGTGGCTCTGAATCCATAGAGGTATGTGGCATCATTTTCCAGGTGGTTTAAGGGAAGTCCGAAGGGAAACCACCCATTGCGATCCTTGGTTTAAACATGGTTGTTGTTGGGATTTGTTTTTTTTACATTTTTGCTGTGGTTTAGTGGTTGAAATCCCCACTTAATGCATTTTTGTTATTTCTTTTGCTCCCCTTCCAACGTCAACCAAGTAGAGGGGCCAACAGGAGACGGCCCATTTTGGAGGCCCTCCGTGACGAGTCGGGCAGGCAGCGCAGAGTTTTCTCCACCTGCTGGCCATTGCCGCAGATGGCGGGCTCCCGCTGCACGGAGTCCGGTGAAATTTCGGGGCTTCCGCTTGCCGAAGAAGTCTGAAGAATCCGTAGAAACACCCTCCCACCCCGTTTCACATGGGACCCTGACGTTCGGGGGCGTCCTGGTTTGGACCATTTGTCAGGTTCCACGTCAATTGGTGGGAGGCTGACATGTTAGGCCCAGGTTGACTAAAGAGCCCAAGTTACAGCAACCAAGGTCAAGCTGGCTTGCTGACTTCTCACTTGCCCTTGAATCCTGTGGTTTGCTGGCAGAGATGGCATGCAGTTGCCTCGGTTTTGGTTGGTTTGTGAGAATTTCCCCATACAGCGCCACTAAAGTTAGACGATTTGTTTCGCCGACCAGTACTCGTGCAAAAGCAAACTTCAAACAGCAGGAACCTAGGAGAGCATCTTTTGAACAAGGGGCAGTGGGCTCGCAGGTTTGTTTGTCAGGTGCACTTTCTTGGAGTCGAGTGCGCCTCATGATGCCCATGGCGTTTCGTGACTGCAACTGCTTCTTGTGAAACATTGGGGGCACGTAGGCCGACTTCAAGCGTGACAAAAGACGGCGTGCCGTGCCTCCACCCCGCGCCCCACCCCACTCCACTCCACTTTAGCCCACTCCAGCCACCCCGCCTCAACCCCTCATTACCAGTATCGTTATTCCCACCCCCACCACCCCCAGCACCCCCACCACCCCCACCACCCCCACCACCCCCACCACCCCCACCACCACCACCACCACCCCAGCCATCTCGTCGCCAGGGTCTCACGAGCCTCAGACCTTCCGGCTGAGATGGGATCAGCCCTTGAGGCCTTTTCCGGAGCGAAGTCGCCGCTCGCTTTGGCTCGAGTCAGCCTTCCTTATTGCGTGGGTTTCCTCTTGTTCAAAGAAGCGAGCGAGCTTGGAGAAGGAGGTGTTCTCGGAGTTGTTCTTCCAACCTGAGCCAAAAAAAAAAAAACATGAAGGTGCTGTTGAAAAAGGCGTGATGGCAGAGTTTTACCTGGGCACACTTGATCCAGCCCGCATTGTGAAGTTTGTCTTTGGAAGAGGGTTCGTTCTTGATCATGAACCTTGCAGGGCTATTCAGCCTGCTGATCCTAGCTGTGTTCATCCTCATTCATTTCTGGGGTGGCGGGTTTGCCATGCAAACGCAGGAAGCTCGAGTCAAAAACGCTGTTCTGTTGATGGGAATGCCATTCCCTTGAGCCTCGTTTAGCTCCGTGGGACGGAGCTCGATAGCATTAGAGAGAGAGAGAGATAGAGAGAGGGCGAGAGAGGGAGAGAGAGAGAGAGCGAAAAAGAAGGAAAGAAAGAGAAAGAGAGAAGCCATGTTGAACAACGATTCAAATAATTTTCACCTCTGCATGTCGTCAGGGCACTCCCGAGGATAGGATCCACCCAGCTTGGCAAGGGGCGCCACAAGGGACTTGCTTAAGCTACGGTCGCCACTGGCTCCGCAAGAGTGGCTTGGGGTCGGTCACGTGTGCTTAGCCGCTTTGCAAGAACCGGTGTGAAACGTGTCCCTGCCAGCTACCTCTTTCAAGACGGCCGCCCAGCAGGGCCTCACAACATGGAGATGGGGTTGCAATCCAATGCTGCGAACTCACCTGCCCGTTCTTCTTCCCAGTCCAAGGCCGACCTTTGAGCCATTTTGTTTTCCTTTTTGGTCATCATTTTTCGTCAAGACCCCCAAATCCTCAGCAAGTCCCTAACCTGCTTCCAGCCAAACCAGCAGTTCTGGCACCTGAAGCTGATCCAAACGCGAACCCTTGTGTTGCAACTCGTTGGGTCGAGTCTCCCACCAGAGGCGCTTCGCCCGCGCCTACGCCGTTTTCCGGGAGCTCAGCCCCTGCCTGAGACAGAGACAGTGGTTACTGGCGTGCCGGCTACGCTTCCTCCAAACCGCCCAAGTTCTGGGCCTGATACTCGTTGGGAAGGTCACCTTTGGTGCACTTTGCTTGGATGATAGGACTTTTCTTTTTTGCCAACTAATGGGTTTTCCATTAAACCACTAAAAGTTGAACTTTTAGCAGGGGAGAGAAAGCAACCAAGGTAAGAGTTTCTCTATTTCGGGGATCCTGATCCTATCCTTTGTTTGGCTTCCGTTTTGGGTATGCCCATGTACGTCCCCTAAAAAAGCCCGCTAAAACTTGCAGCGTTTTTGATAATTTGTGGCAAGTGGAACCCAGGAGCATAGCTCCTGAGGAGAGATGTTCGTTAACCTTGCTCTCGCTACGTCCAGGTCCCCAGCTGGAGTCATCCTTGCGTTTGCCGGAAGCTCAGACGTACTCAGTATGTGTATAAACCCGAAACTCCCAGATGTGATTCAAGCCCGGCATTTTTTCAGGCCTGAGGCAGGGGAGAATCCTGGAATGAAACGAAAGCTGCTCCTTGTGTTTGGCAGTACTGGGTTTTATTAGTTGTTTGACATGAAAGCAGTCCGAAGGACGCGTAGTTTGCGCCCGTATTGAACCAAGTGCCACTTTAGCCACTCTAATATATAGCTGTCTTGCACTACCCGTGGCAAGAGGGCCCCAAAGAGGGCCCTAAAAAACATCTATGAAGTGCACATCGTTTCCAGGGATACCAACCCCCGCAAGTTAGCTAATTTCGGGGGACGGGGTTTCTGTTCCCAAAGCTCGGGTTTATTTTGGCCATAAACACGGATCCCAGAGCAGCGAGTTGGGGCACCCTCAAGCTCCATGTTGGCTTTCAGGAGGGCAAGCATGGCGAATGAGCCGCCTTGGGGGATGTCAAGTCCCTAGCCCCCAAAAGGAGGCCGCTTCACTCAGGGCATTGGGGGATAGCGGCTAGGGGAGGGGGGGATGTTGGACCCTCAAACTGCCCTGAAGAACGGGACATCAGCCAGAATATTTGGTAACTTCCCATTGGTTAGGGTAGTTGGAGGGTTCAGGTCGTTTGTTTCCTTTGCGATCCATGTCATGTAACTTATCACCAGGTCTACGCCGGAGCATCCGCACCTTGCCGGATGCCCAGGGGCAAGAACATTTCACCAGGGGTGCCTGAGTCCTTTTTGGGTAGTCTTGGGGTGTGTTGGATGGATATACTAAAGGGACACTCCTTATTAAGGTTCCCTTGCAAAAAAAAAACACAAAAAACAACATGTCTCATATCCAGTCCAGTGGGGCGGCTTCCTTGGTTGTCAAGTCAACGGCGGCAACAGTTGTTGCTACTAGTACGGCTTTTGACGGCAGCTGGGTGACTTTGTGTAACACGGCAATTCCAACCAGAACAAGAAGCGGCCACCTGTGATTCCTTCGCGGGTTTTGGGTGGGCTTCCTTTGCCAACGTTGTCGGACTGATGAGCCTGGAAGATTAGGTGGGGCACTCCCATGGTGAAAGATCCGCCTTCTGGTTCGTGGGGGTACTGGCCAGTCTTGCCGTGGTTCTGCTCTGATATATGCGCATGTCAGAATCCTGCTGCCCTCGAATTGAAGCAGACTCGGCATGAAACCTCGGTCTGTTCCCAGCGCGAACGCCAAACGGGCCATCCAAAGCCCCTCGACGCACATCGGGGCGTTCCCATAAATAAGAGAAGCATCCCTGGGCATGTCGGGAGTTTCCTTTGGTTTTGTCTTTAAGCAAAGGCGGGTTCCACAAGAGTTGTACCTATAAGTTCCTGTTGTTTAAGCAACCTCTCGAGGTGGTTTCACCCCACTGCCCCACTTCAATAGGTTCACCATGGTCCACCGTCGGTTGGATACTGGATGTTGCGGGGAGTGCGATGCATCAATGTTGACCTTGTTTCCCAAAGAACCTAGGCCATACATTTCTCCCCACGGGTGCATCTTTTCTTAGACCGGAGGGTTCGGATTCTGGGGACACCGCCTCGGTGTATTTTTGGGGTCGCTTTGAAAGGACACCAAAAGGGAAGCGGCTCTGGGGCAGCTTTCAGGGAGGGTTCTGGAGGGATCCAGGGATTCGGGGGTAATAGAAAAACACCGCCTGGGCTTATTTTCTGGTCGTTTTGAACGGCTGAAAGGAAGCCAAAGTTCGCCACACATGTTGGAGGTCCCCATCCACGAGACAAACCCTCGCCAGGACTTGGACGCTACCGCCAGCACCTACGCCTTTTGTGATGGCCAGGAGGTCACCTTCACCACTGATGCAGAGGCAGCGGCCGGCATCCACCTGGGACCCTCTCTATTTGTAGCCCCCCCGTCTTGCAAAAAACGCCCCTAAAATCCAGCCCGACGGTTGTGTTACCAAGGGGGTGCAATGTGCAGTGTGGCCGGCGTTGAACTTTTCAAGTGGTGGTTTTCCCTGCAAGGCGCCCTAATGGTATAGTGGCAACTCCAAAAGAAAACTCACTCATAGGCCCATGTGGGAAACAGTACATCCAGAAAACCCTGACGGGAGGAAATTATTATGGCGTGTCCAAGTCGGACCCTTTCGACGAAACCCGGGATTAATGCAGCTGCAAGACCGGCTGCACGTGATTGCACCTTGCCTGCTGGATCGTTTTCATGTTGTTTTAAGTTGATATTTTGTGAGGACATAGGTGATCATTTGCATCTTGCCTTTCCTGCCCACTCTCCCACCTACCTCACAGCCAATAAAGGGACCGTGTGAGGACAGAAAGGAGGCAGGTAGATAAATGATGCAAAGAACGACATGAGCACCAAGCATAGTACTATTCAAGAGATCAAAGACAAAGACACTTCACATGATCATAAACCCATATAAAACCATATAAATTTGCCAATTAATGTATTTTATTATCCATTCGCTCTCTTCCTTGAAATCATTTGGATTCATAGTTTGAATCGAAGAGTTTTTCCCAATCCACCACCTTTTTATTGGCGCAGAGCTTGCCTGTGCGGAGGACAAAGGTTAGCGGTTTCGTTACTAGTCGCAAGAGGGTTCAAACCCCCATTGGCAATCTTTACTAGATAGTTCTCCTATACCGGGTTTGGCAAATGTGAAGGCTATAAGAAATCATTTACGTCAACCCTCAAAGCCTCAAAGCCATGGCTTGTCAAGCCAAACTTAGGGCTTTGGTGTTTAATGGCTGCTCCTTGCAAGGAGGAGCTTGCGGGGACTCCGCCGGTGTCCAGCTGAGAAGGTCGAAGGACAGTCCCTGTTTATTGAGGGCACCCTTTCACACACACACACACACACAGGGACGCAGAGGCCCACTTCTTGAGTTCATGGACTTTATGCTTTTTGGGTAGGCCATTGCAGCGGACCTTTTTGAGCCATCCACTCAGGAAGGGAGGAGACACACAGCGCCACACACACACACACAGAGACGTAGAGACACGCACGAGTCTTGGTTTGAAGTCGTTGCCCACTATTTCTGCTCTTCTCCAAGGGTGTGTCTGGGGGGTTCCCCAAAAAGGGTGTGTATGAGTATTTGATGATTGTTGGCGTGTCAGTAGCCATTAGGTTTTGCACTCTCTGAAATCAAATGGGGATCCCTTGCTTCGGTTTCTGAGAGGAAGAAGCCAACGAAAGGCTTGCACTGGACCCATTAGGGCCATTTTGTGTTGCTGTTTTAGCAGCCATTCTGTGTGAGACTCTTTAGGGCACCCTCAGAAACCATTGGCCTTGGGGTTCTATGTGCCCGAGACCACTCAACATGTTGACGCGGAACGCACCCCTGGTTAGCACGGTCCTCCGGATTAGCCCTACAGATGGGGCTTCCTGCAAAGCTATGTTTATTGTTCAATTGTTTGAACTAATTAATAGGAACAATGGCTGATAAAAGTGACTAACAGTCTAACTTTGAACCAGAATCAGATACATTTTGGAGTATCCGAGATGTGGGCCAAGAAAAGTGGGTTGCGCACGCCTTGACCCTCTCAGAAGATTTGAAGTTGACAGGGATGCCAAAGCCTCCGAGACTTGGCAAATGAGTGTGCCACATGCCAAGCTTCACCAGACACTGTTGTTTGCTGGTTTTCAAAGACCAGCCATTTCTCCAGTTTGTTTTTTTCTCCGGTGGTTTTCTAGAAAGAAGGAACCCTGGAAAGAATGGAAATGAAAGTTACCCCTAGATGTTTGTGTTTGCTCGACTTTTCAAACTTGCCTTCCTTCGAGGTCTCGCAGCGCTCAAAGGTGGCACGGTCCCAGGCCTCGCAAGGCCAGGGCGTCTCAGATTCCACCCTCAAAATCCAGACTCTTTGTAGCAATCATGGATGCCTAGGTCCCGCAGTAGTGCCCTTTTGCCCTTTTTGGGGGAGGGTTTCCCTACTAAAACAGACTACAGAAAAAAGGGTACCCTTATTATTATTCTAACCTCTCTACTAGAGGACCTAGAAGCTCACACGAGGGTGTTGGAAGACTACTTTCCCTTTGAGAAGCCCCCTGTCCACTGGATAGCTCTTTCTCTCAATGCTTGACTCATCTGTTTGGCTGCTTGTTTATTTGTCTGTCTGTTTGTTCGTCCGTCTGTCTGTCTGTCTGTCTGTCTGTTTTTCGGTCTGTCTGTCTATCTTTGCATTTGCGGTTCAACTGCCTGTGCGGCATGGTTGGTATGCGTGCACAATGTCCCATTGCATTGAACGGCAGAGATGGCGGTGTAAGGTCCGTGCATGCGGTTCGGTTGGCCGTGCAGGCTCATGGTCCTACAGGTTTCACATTTGGCTGCTGCAATATTATGATTCGTGGTTCGGGATGGCACTTCTTTGGGACGCATGTCCACCAAGTCCGGACTTGCTCTGGAATCGACGTGGTTGTTTTGCAGCAGGGCATCAGTTCAAGAGTCGGCACTGATCTCTTTTTGTGCAGGTGTGCTGTCATTATTTCCTGCTTGGTTGGAGCATGTTCCTACGTAGTTTGGTGCAAGGCTGCTGATGAAGACCAACCCCCTGAAGATCTGGCTCTTCGCGTTTGTTTAGCGAAGAGTGGTGTCTGCGCTGGTCGCACACGTGCCTGCTGTTGACCAGTTGGCTTATGAAAGGCACTTGAGACAGAGATGAAAGTGCCACTAGACTCTCAGGCTTCAGGCTCTGAGTTCTGGCTTGCTTTTCTTTGTGTAAAGTTTTGTTGGTTGCTTTCGTTGGGTGGGACGGCGGCACTGGGTAGCATACGGTCCGCGTTCCGGCTCTCGAGGCATGAAGCGGCCAGCAGGCAGCGACGATCCGCTTCTGCCTGGAGTCTCCATGGGGGGTTATGTCAATTTGTGAAGTTGTTTCTTTCTTTTTTTGGCTGGGTTTAAAGGGAAACCAAAAGGAAAACCGTTATTTTCGTGGTTACCCTTAAAAAAAAGTCACACCCATGTCCCTTCCAAAATTGGGTCATTAGGCAAACGAACGGGGTCATGGGCCCATTGGTCATGGAGACTTTAACGCACAAGGGCCGGGTTCAGCTTGTATGGCAAACCATTTTCGCTTTGGGGGATGCTCCTTGTCAGGTTGTAAGGGCTTCCCAGCGGTGCAGGCCATGTAATTAATAGGTTATGTCATATGAAGTCTAAACCTACTGTGGATGGACGGAATCCTGCACCACTTTGAAACCATGGGAAACCATTGTTGGTTGGTATTTACAGGGGAGTCATCATTCCAGGGTATCCACAGTATGGAGTGGTAATGTGTTCCTAGCTCTGGCAGCACTATTTCTCATTGAGTAGCAGGGCATGGGGCCATCAGCCTTGTTCCTCCCAGCCCATGCTGCTCCATGTGAAAGCTCCGAAATACAAACAATCGATATCCGAGATTGTATCCATTATGGTGATTTGCCCTATTTTTTGCATTACAAGAAACTATACCAACAACCAGGTTTAATTAAAAGGAGTTCGAAGAAAAGAAAATTTGAATCACCAAAGGTGGCACATAAAAAAGACCCCCCTGTGCTGTCCCAAGTAAAAGCCTGCCTCAAAAGTGCCGCATGCAGCGGTGCGTCATGCAAGGCGGCTCGCAGGGTCCCAGGGTTACATCCGCTCAGAGTCGCCTGCGCCTGACGCAGGGGCCTCGCAGGCCAGGAGCTCAGACTTCCCTGCGCCGCCCTCGTTTGACGAGTGCCTGAAAAAAAGAAAAGAAACACGACTCGCGAACCCCAACCAGACCTACGTTTTTGCTTACCCTCCCGGCCTCCCACCAATGAACGTGGAACCTGACATGAAAAGCTGGTCTTCCAGGACCCGCCCTAACGTCAGAAACCCATGTGAAAGGGGTGGCAGGGTAGCTCACGGATCTATTTGCGAGGCCGTGAAGAACTCTCAGAGGTCCTTGGTGTCCGCTGCATCGCAGAAGGCCAAGGCCGGAAAGCAACATGGCTCCAATGAAGCAAATGTTGCCTGATTTGCGTTCAGAACTTGGCCTCAAAAGAAACCTATACCGCTAAATACACAAAAAACATGAGGCTTTACAGGCCCTCAAAACAAATACTTTGATGCTCCGCATGGTTGCCGTTGCTCTCGTGGTTCTGATTCTTCCCAGGTCCCTTGCAACGATCAGAAATGATGAACAACAAACATTTCTTCCCCCCAGGCGCAAGCTCAATTTGTGGAAAGCCAAATTCAAGGATTGGCTTGCTGTCGAGTGACCGTCTGCACAGCCTGACTTTTGGCTTATCATTATTTGAGCCAAAGCTGGCTAAGAGTTGAGATTCGACAATGAATCTGCCTGTAGAGCCTAGCAATTGGGATTATTTTCAGCCATTGCTTGCAAGGAATACTAGCTCAGAAACAACATTGGCTCAACACATTAGTAGACACTATCATGTGCTCGACTTGTTTGTATCCCTTGTTGTGTTGTGCTGTTCTACCAAGGCACTTACACATGATCGCATGTTGGAGTCCATTTAGCCTTGGCTGATGTCATTTGGAACAACTCTACTGGCCCGCCTTGAACCATGTCAAGGAAGCCCTCGTACATAAAATCTGACATATTCTGACATGCTGCCTAAGCACGAGCATAAGCTCTGCTTCGTGACCGCTTAGGAAGCTCTGCGAGCCATGTCAGAGTTGCAACTTGCGTTGTTTCAATAATGTCAATCATCGGATTCAGCAAAACAAAGGACAAAGAAGAAGCAGCCATGCAAGCAACTCTTGTGGGGAAACACTCAAAACACTCATGCTTAAGGAAAGCATAAGCTTGTCATAAGATGGGGTTGCGCCAGCATTAAGTATGCTTACGCGTCTGCACGATTCCACGACATAAGGATTCATGTCGCTTTTTGCGAGCCGCTCCTTGGGAGAGGATCTGTGATGGAAGCAAACGCTGAAGGGGTACACAGATTAGACAGCCGTTCGCCGAGAATCCTTTGCAGGCGAAGGCCAAAGCAAAGGCCAAGGCCAAGGCGAAGGCGAAGGCGAAAGGAGAGCCTAAGGCCCTGTGAGTTACTTGAACAGAAGGGGTGGCCCACCTGAGTGAAAGCCACTGACGATGCTTGTACTTCATGGTGCATTTGGAAAGGATACAAGGGATTGCACGATATCACCCAAATGTCCCGTAATGGGTGGGGAGGATGTCTCAAGTCACACAGTGGGCACTGCTGCAGGCCAAAGCCAAGGCGAAGGCAAAGGCCAAGGCCAAAGCCAAGGCCAAAGTGAAGGAGGAGAAAGTGACATTGCTGAAGGCCAAGCCAAAGGTGTCCGCCTCAGAGTATTGGTGTGAGCTTCTCGTTGCTTCCATTGCCTTAAGAATATGTATTATTTTCCCCTGTTGGTTTTAAAGGGAATCTATCACTACTGGATATGATTCAGAAAGGGGGCAAGACAATGATCATGCCGACATCCGCACATGACACGTGAGGTCAAGGCAAAGGGCAAGGCTGTGGAGGACACAGGCGCTAAATGCGAGCAACGGGTGGGCGCGAAGAAAACGGGCCGCGGGAAGGCTTGAGAAAACGTGTTGCCTTTGGGGGATTTGTGCACACAGCTTCATGGTTGCTTTGGCATGGTCCCTTTGGCAGGTTCACGTCAATTTTCCAAAGCCGACAGTTGAACCTTTTGTTCCCTCCGGGTGCGTGTTTTGTCAATCCGAAACTGGCCGTGTCGTTTTCCAGGTCTTTTGGCGGGTGAGCCATGAGGGTACTATCGCCCAGGTGTATTCATCAAAGTGGGGGCTGGACCCCAAAACGCCAATCTGAAAAGAGCCTCAGCAATAGACGCCAAACCTGGCCCCAACAACTAAATAAATCATAAAAAGGTATCCTTGGACCCCAAGCCACCCTGAGAAAACCAACGCCCTTCTGCGTTTTGGTCTTCAGAAGTTCTGGGCTTTCTGCGGAAAGAGCGCCAGGATCCAAGCGGAGCCTGGTGAAGGTCGAGCTGGAGGAGCCCTGGGCCTAGGAACCGCCGTGACAGGGCACCAAAACGTCCACTGGCTGCATGTCGGTTTGTAGGTCGGCCAAACTGCTGGGGCTTCCTTTAGTTGAATTGAAACCAATAAACAAGGGGCCGCCCTTTCCCCTCCCACACAAACAAACCAAAGAGACACAGCAATGATGAATCCCAAGTACCTGTTTTCCACAGAAACGGCGACGGTGGTGCATGTTGCCAAGGAATGTTAGGACTTTAGCTTTTTGCCATTTTGTTTTTGCATTAAACCACTAAAACATTTCACTTTTAGCAGGGGAGCAGAAAGCAACCAAGGTGTCCTTCTGGTTTCCCTTTCGGTTCAAGTTGTTTGAGGTTGGGGTTAAGGCCCTTTTTGACCACCCAGAGGCTCCTGGCTTCGGGTTTCAATGGAAGACCGTTGGGGGTCTCAAAAAAGGGTTGTTTGAAGGCCCTAAATCAATCGGGAGCCTCTGGGCAAAAGGGTTCCCCCCAAAAAAGGCACTGAGTCAATATCCAGGTTCAAAGGGTTTGAGGTTGGGGTCAAGGTTTAAAATAAACATGGCGAAATGACAATTACCCGTGTATGTGTAGCTATCTGTCCAGGTAGTTTGAGGGTCTCATTTTTCTTTTTAGTTGTTCGGGAAATTACCCACAACTCCAGTGGAGCATTTCCGTTTTTGTTCCTTCCATTGCCTGAGATAATCCATAAAATGGGGCCATTCCTATCTTAAGCAGTAGTTTACAATTTACTCACTTGCCAATGCCCCCTTTGTTTGCAACAGCACACCCAATTTCCCCGTATATGTCTGTAGCCGCTTCCCAATGCTTGGACGCTCCGTGCAACGCAGGTCCCGCAGGGCGGGTTGGATAGTCAGCTTTTGAAGATCACCGTTTCAGGTAGGGGACTTGGGAACCTTTTCCGTCCTCAGGTCCAGTCAATTTGCCGAAAGCGGGCCGTGAACTGAAAGGGGACATGGGAAAGAACTGGCACACCACTTCCCCCGATAAGAAACACACACGTGCCTCAGAATCAGGCACCACAAGTGGATTGTGTCCTATTGGTTTCCCAGTAAACCCCCCAAAAAGGGCAGGGTTCTCCATACATTTCCAGGGTGCAGCCGAGGCCGGAGAATGGACAAATCGTTCCAGGCCGCTCTGTGGGTGAGCCCGGGACCTCAGACGTGCGAGTCAAGTCTGGGCAGCCGTGCTGTCCACCCGCCGGAGGCATGGCTGAAGATTTGATCATTTTCAATGACTACACTGGGTCGTGGCTTAGTTTTGTGTCCTGGGGTCGACGCTGTTCTTGGCATACCGAAGAATCCAGGGTCCTGTTCCGTTCCCTTGCCTCATCTCTTACAGCCGTTCTCTTCTCTGTTGACGCTGGGAGCCATTTTTGCCCGTCCACCACCTGTATTGGAGCTCAAATGGTGAATGGTATATAAGTTGCAGAACAAGATGCCGTCCTTTCCCCTCCCACACAAACAAACCAAAGAGACACAACAATGATGAATCCCAAGTACCGCACTTGTACCTCTTTTCCACAAAAACGGCAACAGTGGTGCATGTTGCCAAGGGATGTTAGGACTTCAACTTGTTGCCAACTAGTGTTTTTTGTTGTTTTTGCGTATTAAACTACTAAAAAATATTCACTTTTAGCAGGGCTTCGCAGAGTTTGCAAGCGAGGCAAAGAAAGAACTCGTTTTCCACAGGGCCCTGGTCAGTGGGGTGCGTCGGTTCACCCGGGGCCTCTGAGGCCCAGCCTGCCGCGGGGCCGCACTGCCGCAGGGGCACCAACTCGTGCGGGGGGACGGGACGGGGGTGGCGTCGCCATAGGGCGGGGGGGGGGGGGGGGGTGGTCGCATGTGCTGGCCATAGTTTGACACATACCCATGTTTTGCCAAAACCACAAGGGGACATTTGGGGATTTGTTTTTGGGGGGAACCCATATGTTGAGACAGTCCCATGTTGGGGGGGGTTCTCGAAATGCGTTTTGGGGAAGGCGCGATGTGTTCCTCACGGCCATTGAGAAGCTCAAAATGAGAGAGAGGATGTCACTTGAACAAAAAAACGAAGAAGCTCCAAGTGGGGGGTGTCTCTTTTGCCACTCCTCGCTTCGCTGGCTTCGGCTTCGAGGCTTCCACGGTGTCCTTCGGCCCCGCCAAGGGCTGGCGAGTCATCGCGTGGCCGGGGCCCAAAAGGAGCCCCGCGAGTCGGGGGGAGTCGATCCGAGTCCGCAGAGCCGTGTTCCTGGCTCGAGTTGGCTTCTCGTTGGCTCCCAGCCATGCCCCAAAAGGCTTTTGAGCTTTTGGCAACTTTTAGTGTTTGGTGGTAGGTTCCATTAAAGCCCACTACGATTGAAACTTTGGGCGGGGGATCTGAGGGCAGCCCAGGTTGGGAGGTAAGTGAGTTCCCAAAAGCGCCGAGAAACAACACGAGGAGTGGGGTCCAGGTGCAACGGTTTCCTTTTGTCAGGTAAGCCTTTGGGTTGGTTTGGATTGGTTTGGGGATTCGAAGGCCTGACTTTTGAGGAATGGGCAGCAACCCCGGAACACCAAGCCACCAATCGAGTTACCAACTACAAAAGCTTCGTCGATTACAGACTGATCGATCCTTGTTGTTGGGTGAGTTTAGCTTCGTCCAGTGTACTTATTTCAGGTCGCGGTTTCGATCCAATTTGTTTTGGGTTCGCGACCCAATGAAGGGGACGTACGGATGTTGCCCGCAAGCCACCGGCATGGCAATTGTTCAAAGGTCGCGCATGGAGTCGGAGACGATTCTCTTGATTCATGATTGATGGAGCTCATCAATGGTGACTCAGTTTATTAACAAGGGGGTGGGTTTAGCGAGGATTAATCACTTTTGGAGGGGAACACCCTCTAATTATGTCCTGGGGGTGATTTTTCTCGGTGCAGCGCATCAGTAGGAACAACGGGTCCAGCCCTGCGGCCAGACGCATTGGATGGCTGAGGCTTAAGGAGGTGAACAGCACGAAGGAGCGAGCCCACGGCAGCGCCCAAGCCCCGAGATGTGGGCGTGTCCTGTTGTTTGTGTTTGAGGGAGGGGCATCCAGGACCCCTTTTCTGCCAATAAGAGGTGCGGCCACAAATGGTTTTAGACCCAGACAGAACTTCCTTTTAATTGGGGAAGTCTTGGTTTGGGAGGGTAACTTGAAGGATGCCAGTTCATCAGGTTGAGCCTCCAAACAATCCCTCCATCCAAGCCTCAGTTTTCGCTTGTCCCAATGAAGGGTCAGGGGCCCCCTCCCCGCCATTTTGGCTTTGAGTCGTGGTGCAAGGCTCCTGCGGTTGTCTGCCGATGTCTGCCGGCTAGGGTTGATGGCACTCTTTTAGCACAGGTCCAAGACCAAAATAGAGACCCCACAAACAAATATTTGCATTCCCAACAGCAGATCGGCTGCGGGTTCTGGAAGGGTTCCAAGGAGTTATGGGGCTGTTGGGGATATCACCGGGGATTCTCAAGCCAACAATTTCGAGGGATACCACCCCCAAAACTTAATTTGGAGAGCCCCCGAAAATGACCACTTTGAGTGTCCCAGCCAAGTGGTTCAACTGGTTTGGTTTACGCCTCTTGGTCCCGTTGTCAACCACCCAAGGGTGTTCAGATGTGTGGTACGTACTGGTCGCAGGTGCCTGTTGAGCTGTATACTGAGAAACGAGGATTGGTAAAAACCCGGGCAACAAACAAGGATTCCACTTTCCAGCACCCTCCGACTACCGTCTAAACTTTAATTTCGGAACTACCGGGTATTTAAAATAAACCAGGGTGCTGGTTGAAGTTCATACTCCAGGTTCATTCATAAAGGGTGAACATGACTTTTTTGTGTCGAGTTTTTTTTTTTTAAACCTAGTGTCACGGCTACTCCTCTGTCTTTGTCGCTTTCCTGGCGTGAAAGCTTGCGCCGCAGTAAGAAACGGGAGAGCCACTTCGAAGCTGGCTGAAGAATTCCTGCACCGCCCTTCGAGCGCCGAGGTGATTTGTTGGAAGATTCTGTCTCCACAGAGCCGCGGCCTCGGCAAAAAAGGTCTCTCCGTCCATTTGCGGTTTGGGACATGCGGGCCAATGATGCCAATGTGAGGCCGGGATATGATGCTTGCCAAGTATTGTTCCACCACTTTTCGTGGCGGGTTTGGCTTTTTACAACTCCCCTGATGAGGGGGTTCAAGAGTGGAATGTACTTTGTGTGTCAGAGCATGCGTGGTGGTGGCGCCGAGGAACACGTGCATTCAACTCCTTCCAGTGACCCGTAGAAGGCATTTTCAGGGCGCCGAGGCCTTGCGCGATTCCCTTCCCAGATCCTTCGCATGGGACAGACTGGTACGCTGTTATGGGAACCCTAAATGGGTTCTGATGCAGGGAACTAGAGGACTAACAAACAGATTCCAGCTTTGCGCGATTCGAAAAGAAAGCATCCTAAAAATATTTAGTTCAGGGGCATGTCGAATGAGTCTTCCCTTTCGGCCCTTCTGGGGACGCTTTTCGCAGGTACTTGAAGAAGGCTGTGGGTGAGGGCGTGTGCCGGACTCAACGGCGATCAGCACGGCGGCAATGACTTATTTCCGCGAGCTCCCAGCAAAAGGGCTGTCGGCCTGTACCCCTCAACTGAAGCTACTGCAATATACTGGAGACACATACGGCCCCCGACCGAGTTTATGAATGTTGGCTGGCCATTGATTCTGCATACACACGCATCTGCACATCCAGAGTATTGGATTTTTGGCATATTATATACAGTTTGGAGGCATTGGGGATTTGCGCTTGGGGCAAGCAACATGTCTTTGAGGAACCGTTGACCAACAAGTATGGAGCCAGAGCGGCATGACATGTAGATTTTGCTAGATTTTTCTTGTCAGCCTTCACCATCCAGACGGCAAAAAGCTCCCTCGCAGCCATTGGTGACACAGCGGGCAGGGAGGCAGCCAGGCAAGGTAAAGACCTGGTAAGACAAGGCAGGCAAGCGCCGCAAAGCATAAAGGATGCCTTTTCCCCACACCGAAGCGCGGCTCAAACGACGATGAAAAGGAAATGCCGTAGTGCTCGTGCAAGGTTTGATGCTAGTGCTGTTGATTCTGGCGTTTCTCCACCGAACGCAGCTTCCACACTTACCACTGCCACTATGGCTATCATCCGATGGCCGTTCACCATAGCAACTATACCACAGTGATAGCTCCTCCTCCTCTTCCTCCTCCTGCAGCTACTACCTTTACTCTTGTACTGCTACTGCTACTGCTACTGGTGCTACTACCGCTGCTCCTTCTACTTTGCCCTCCTTCTACCTCAGGGATCCGGGTTTGCCAACCTGAGGTACACGCAGATCTTCACGGCAGTGAGGCCCAATCTGCTGAGCCCGAGCCCTAACTTTGAAACGGTTTCGGAGCGGCTCGAAGGGAGGGTTCCGGAAGGTTCTGCGGGTTGCTTTTGCAAGTGATCTTTGGGGGGAGCCCACTTTTGGCTATAGTTTGTTTTTTCTTTTTCTTTTTTTCCAAGGGCAGCCGAATGCTAACCAACCCTTGTTAGGGTCCTCTAATTTTGAGACATCCACACAAACTTTGCGGATAAGTCCGCCGGTCTGGAAAGGGTTCCTAAAAGGATACATCCAGCAGCCTCCTTTACAAGGGGACCGTCTAAATCAATCTAGCACCAAGGGTGCATTTGAACCCAACATGGCTCACACAAGACCACAGGTCCAAATGGAAAAGCCACCGGTGTCCAACTCTCCCGCCCTTTCAAAGACTTGGTCAGATCCCCGCGTCAGGCCGCATCCGCGAGAAGCGGCAAGAGCTGGAGGGCGTAGCGCCAACCACGAGGACGCCGACGTCAGGGGCAAGTAAGGCAACTAAGGGGGGTACTTGACTGCTATTGGGTTGGATCTTGAGACTTTAAGCAGGGGGGTCAACAGCAACCAAGGGTTTGGGTCAAAATTAAACCAGGAATTGGGCCGCAGGTAGTCCTTGTTTCCATTTACCAGGGCAACCCATTTTGGGGTTAGCCTATTTTTGACACCCAGGTGACTATACATGCTTTGGTGCGGGCGAAACATCTCGCGGATTCCCCTCCAGCAACCCCATCGAGTATTTTAGCTAGTCTGATCTCCAACTCTGCAACCAACATGCCAGTGAAACAAACCAGTTGTTTTTTTGCAGAGCCGCTTGCTTTTTCCTTAAGCCGGTTCCATGCATCGCAAGCTGGATATATCGCCCTCCATATCGCCCTCCTGCCTGCCATTGGCATCCCAAGGGAGAGAACGGTAGATCATGTCTAGCTGGAAGGGCTCCTTGCGGATCCAAGATGAGGGCTTCAACATAATTAGGCTCCCTCAACCAATGTGTGCTTTTTGGTGGGCCCTGTACTGGCTGGCCCTTTTTTTAAGGCTTATGTTCAAAGGCTTACTCTTTGAGAGCTGTTTCGTTTGATTGGGTGGTCCAGACTTCCTTTCCAGGCTGTTTAAAAATATTAGAGTTGTTGTATTTGGTCGGGTCCTACATGACTCTGCAAATGATTCTTCTAAAACACGCCGGTTTCTTGGCAGGAAGCGCCCGGCCAACACCAGCCGACTGCCGCCTCCCGAGCCGCTGCCGGCGCGTCGGCCTCGAACGGGATTTGGAAGATGGGATATGCACCTCTTCTTTCATTGGGGCGGTGTCATTTTGTGTCTGTTTAAAACAAGCCCAGAGAGGGTACCATGGTCTTTTGTTCTCTGCTGGTTTCAATTGTGTATGGTCCTGAGTGCAAAAATATGGCGGCGGCATGCTTGCGCCCTTTTGACTTTGTTGGTTTCCCATCAAAAGACAGCCAAAAGGACTTCAATCGGGGCCCTTGTTGCGAATGGATATGTCTCACTGTCTCACCAGGGGATCCCGCTTTTGCTCCGGGTGGTTTCCCGGAGCTCGCCTCAAAAGCTGGGGTTCGCTCAGGCGCCCAGTGGGGCGCCATGCACCGAGATGTGGCGGTGGTTGTCACAGCCAATGGGATCCCATGGATCCCATTTTGGTTGGGATTGGTGAATTCACCACCCATTTTCGAACCTATTTTAGTGGGGATTGGAATTGGGATGTTGGGGGTACGGAATTTTGGATTTTGACCCCTGGCCATGTGTTCCTAGGCCTCGCCGCGCCTACGGTGCCTCCGCAGCCTCGGCTCCTCGAAAGGCCGGAGCGCGGTGGCACTGGAAGGGCCCAGTTCCCCTTTTGGAGCCAAACGGGGTGATGGGTGTGGAATCCACAAGAGGAACTTTTGAAGGGACAAATTCCTTGCCCTGGTTCTTTGGCTTCCCCAACTGGTGCAATTCAGTTCGATGCGGAGCATAGATCCTGAGTCATTCTATTGCCGGGAAAGGAGCGTCAACGCACCACCAGAGCTCGGGTCACACTTTTGCGGGGCAACCCGCGAGTGTGCATCGCCTTTCGTGAAAAAGATGTGATGTGTGGCTTGTTGTTCATTTGAGGTGAGGATGTAAATGCCAATTGAGGTGTGTTTCCATCTGAATCTGCAAGCCCCTGTGAGGTAATCATATTTGTTTCAATCGTTGCATCCTTTGTGTGGGCATGTTGGCCAAGGCCAAGGCAAGCATAGCACGCAGGGTTCCCTTCAAGGTGGCGGTTCTCGCAAATTCACAACAGAAACACACAGTGCAACGTACAGAAAGTGGAAACCACAACAAAACGGCAGGTTGTTGAGGGCGCACAGGCAATCTGGAATCTGTTGGTTTACTTGAACTCGTCGTCTCCTTCGAAGTTTGCAGAATCAATTCTTGATTTTTGAACACGTCTGAGTTTTTGCGGGGTTCAGGTTGGCCTTTTCCGGCCGGCTGTCGAATTACGCCAAGTGACATAAAAAAAACTGAAACTGTTGCAATGACCGGGCTTGCTGCAGCGATTTCATTTTTTTCCACATGCCCTTCCGAACTGCTTGCCCCACAAGAGCCACCCCAGGCGTTGTCATAGTCCGAACGCCCAACAGGTCTGTGGCACGTTGGTTTTGCAGCCCGGGGTCTGTCTGAGTGTGGCAGGCGGCCAGACAGTCCTGCCTCAGACTCAGAGCCACCCTTTTTCCTTTTTTGGAAAAGGTGTCCCTTCACAGTCAACCACCAAAAAAAGGATGCCCTTTTTTTCCTATGACCACTGGGCATCTGAGATACTGGAGCTTGGCAGCTGTACCTCTTAGGGTAGCTAAGAGGTACCGCTGTTCGCCTTCTTCGCGTCCACGTGTTTTCTTGTCAGAGGACTCTCACTTTTCCTTTGGTCCTCCAAATGTGGCACTTAGCAGCAAGATGACGAGCTTGTGATTTGCGTAAAGGAAACCGCTTAGGGCTCAACCGGGGCATGCTTCGCCGTGGGCCTTCCGGAATTCTGGGTTCGACTCCTGGATTTGCCCCGAGAGCGTATCTTCTAGACTGCGGTTTCCAATTCCCCCACGCCTTTCCCCAGATTTGAAAATCAGTGGACAGGAATGGCAAGCTGTGATGAAAATGCTGTGACGCGAATGGCCCTACTCACTACTCGCTTGCGGTGTTCACGCTGCAATGGCTTCTTTTGCTACCTCTAAATCAACGACCCTTAGTGGCGGGGGGTGCCATTGCTTGATCGGAAATCAGGGGGTGATTCTGACAAATACTCTACAATCCCAGATGGAAATAAGGAAATCCCTGCGCAAAGGAATTTCTTCATGGGTGAGCTCGTTTTACATTTTCCAGGGATCCAGCACATTTTGGACGGTTGAAGATGATACATCAACCCCAAAAGGTTGATTAATAGGGGGGGTCCCCTGTTAGTACCGACTTCAAATCACTTTCGGAGGGGCCCCCACGACCCATTTTGGCCGCCACAACGAATCATAACACCTCACACGACCTGTCCCCAAATGGTGGCTTATGTGGGGAATAGCCCCCGAACCACCTTGTTTCAGGCTGGTGAAGTATTAAAATTCCCCGCTGTTGATTGGACGGGTTTGACTTCGATGGGTCAACCTGAATCTCTCGCCTGGGTCCCTCGACCCGAGGCGTGGCTGCCACACAGTTCTTCGAGCCGGCGGCGGAGTGCGCGGAGGAGAGCCGTAGGCCCCAGACCCCGCCTCTGAGGCGCCTTTCTGAGGCCGCGCGCGAGGGGGGGGTGGTTCCTCGCTTCCCGAGTTCCTGGACTTCAAACTTTATGGAGAAACAATTTTAGTAACTAGAGGACGATTGGCCCGAAAGCATTTTTCCCCAGGTGCTCATCCAGCCGCGGAGACACCTTTTTACATCGCTGCGGCGAGCGTGTCCGCGCGCGGCGATGCTCAATGCGTATGGTCACATGAGAGCTCCATCTCATCGTCCTACGAGAGGAAACATGGCAGTGCTCGATCCCACATATTTACATCCGTTAAAACAAGAAGAGTAAAGCTCGTAAAGCTCGAAACGAATTACAAGCAAAAGGAAGAGCAATCAATAGCAAAGCTTACACGACGGCCACAGTTTCTGCAAAGCACGCTCGCGCAACTTAGCTCTGTGCAAGATGGCTCTGCGCAGCTTGGCTCTGTGAAAGTTGGGTCTACGCAAGCTACTTTTCGCGAGTGGCTCTGCGCAACTGGCTCTGTGCAAGTTGGCTCTGCGCGAGTCTGCTCGGCGCAATGTGCTTTGCACGAACTGCGCCGCGCGATTTCTCACGAAAGTGGTCTGCGCAAGCTGCATCGTTCCAGGCTGCTGCGCGCAAGTTCCTCTCTGCAAGCTGCTGCACGCAAGCGCTCTATGCAAGTTGCTCTGCGCAAGTCCTCTGAGCAAGTTGCTCTGCGCCAGTTGCTCCGCGCAAGCGCTTTGCGCATGTGCTCTGTGCAAGTTGGTCTGTGCAAGTTGCTCTCCGCAAGTGCTTTGTGCAAGTGCTCTGTGCAAGTTGCTCTGCGCAAGTTGCTCTGCGCAAGTTGCTCTGAGCAAGTGCTGCCGGAGCTGTGGGAATGTACTTCGCGTACTATTTTTTTGTACCTGGACCCTCCGTCTCCGGGTTATTTCTCTGTTTTTCCGTTCTCCGGGTTATTTCCAGGAGACCCTCTGAAAACTAGGAGTTTCAGGTGTTTCAAGTGCAACAATTAAAAAGCAGGAGTGGCTTGCAAAAACCAGGAGTGACAATCAACAACTGGGAGTGTTTCTGGGGGAAACAGTGGGAAACAACTCTTGTTGTTTTTCCCCGTGAATTGGGCACCCCCACACCCACCCCAACAAGGTTGCCCCCAAAAACCCGCCCAGCGATCCCTGATGCTATGTGACTGATGCGACGCACCTCGTGGCCACGCATCACACTGCCGGGGGCCCCGAGGAGCACCTTCTTTCCCCCTCCGGCCAGGTGCAATGCCTAGCTAAGCAATTTCCTGTACATGGCTAAGCTCTTTTCGTACACTCTAAATGAGAAACTGCATGCGCCGCATGACCTACTCAACCGGCTGATGCGGCCGATATAGTCTTCATCTGCCCAGCAGCTAAAACCTGGTGGGTTTTGCACGCTCACAGTTAAGTCGAAATCCTATTGGCAGCCAAAAAGCAGTATGCGTTGAGGCCTTTGTGGATGCCCTTGGCCAAGTACTCATTTATGTGAGCCTGTTGGTGGTACTTGGGGCGTAGCCTGAATAATTTCATTCCTTCCTCACGCGCAACTGCCGCACAGTGCGCGAATCCTTCCTCGGCTTCGCAGGTTCAGCAACCCAACTAGGCTTGTCAATTCAACTTCCATGTAGACAAGAGTCAATCGCAGCCTGGCCAGCCTCAAGGATTAACCCACGTGATGGTTCCTCCACCCACACCCCGTGCTTTTGAAGGGCCCGGAAATAGAAATTGGCCGCGCTGACCGTGCGCTTGGCGGCCTGAAGGAAGGGCTCATTCAGCAGATCCTAGGTGACAAGATGCAGACCCAACAGTCCCCAAAACACCTGTTCTATAAACTTGCAAGTAAAGGCTCCATGGTGGACATGTAGGCTTCAAGCCAGGCCAACATTATTGCTGTGTCGGCTGCCTTCGCGTTTGACCCACACGACTCCGGGAAATCATCGATCCTAGGCTGTTGACATGCAATTTGCATGTGCCAACATAAGCAGTCAACAAAAGCTAGTCATATGATAAGCATGGGTCTTTGACATGTCGAGCGATTTCATAGTCCAGCATGATGCAATACTGCTGGTTTTGTGGTTCTGATGGCACCACTGCATGAATAATCCATACGCGGTTGCCAGGATCGAATCAAAACTTCGGTTCGCACCTGGAAACTTCCCTTTCCGTGCCAAAAGGACCAGAGTGGAGGAGCTCAAGTCAACTCCCCATCCCAAGTGAAACGTGTGGCATGTGTCTGCCATGATTGTGTTCGCGGTGATGCCGGGTAGGGAAAGAAGAGGACTCCTGGGGCCTGCATGGTAAGGGCTCGTGGTTCGCTGGCCTCCGTCCTTCCGCCACGTTGCCGATGGGAATGGGTTCCACCAATCTGAGGCGTGGCATCGATGACATTTCTCGATGCAGTTGTAACCCACGGACATTCGAAAGGCCTGGAAGGGCCGGGAGAGGGGGATGGCCACGGGAACGGGAGACACCCAAAAGGTACACACGCTATAGGTGGGTCTTCGCAAATCATGGTTCCCACAATGGACTTTAAAACTTTTGCGGGGAACTCAAGCAAGGTTTACAGGATACTCCGCCTTCCTGAGATACACCCAATCACCTTTTCCAGCCACGCATATGAAGCGCAGCTGTTGCATGGACCCGTTGACTTCAACCTGCATGTACCCAAATCAATGTTGATGTGCTACAACATAAAGATAGCTAGTAGTTTGCGCCGGGACACCTCAAGGCCATCATGGTAAAGCTTCGCAGCATCACGAACCAGCTCTGTGTGCAGTTGCTCCATAGTGTGCTTGCCATCGAACACGCCAGTGCTAATGGCAGATAAAAGAAATCTTGTTGTCATTGAGTGTCTTAGCCGCGTGCAGCCAGGAGTACCACTAACAATGCACTCGAGTCAGCAGAGCTGGGCGAATCAACCGCGCAATTTTGCTAAACATGGCTGGGGCAAGAGGGTACGAACAAGGTGCACGCTAAATGCTTGCCCAGAAACCCGCTCTCATTTGTGAATCCAACTCCTCGGCACCCTATCAGTGGTTGGAAGGCCTCGACGAGAAACGGCTTTCGCCGCAACCCTCGACCCTCATCACCATGAAGGCAGTACGGCACGCAGTGCTGGAGTGGAAACCCAGAGCTGAAGACACAGTGGTCCTTCTCCACAAGTTCATACGAGCTCCAAAAAGCGGAAAACTGCACCTCCCATTTCTCGAATTCACAGAGCTTGAACCCCCCGAGGATGTACTCCGGTTTCTTCAAGAGGAGGGTGCGCACCCAGGAACTCATCTTGATGATAGGAAACCAAACCTGTTTGGCATGGTAGGTGGGCTTTTTTACAGCAATCGTCAACCTGATCACGTCGATTTCCACAGGTAGCCGCATGCCCTTGCGGTTGATGAGGCGGTGTATGGCACGGCAAGCATTCCCTTTGTTTTTCCCAGCCCGTGCCAGTTGTGCGAGTAGGTCATCATGCACTGCACGTCCTGGGGTTCCAAAACATACTAATTGATGAAAATGCTTGCAAGGTGAAACTCTCAAAGCACCTCCAAGTGTTCTCCTTTGTGGCCGAGTTACTCTTCCTCGACTTGCAGATCATGCCGGCGGTTTTTCCAAGCTGTTTGGCGGTTGTTTCCTGGGGCTGGGCAAAAAACGCAAAGAAATCAATTCAAGGGGATGTGTCTTCGTGAAAACCATTGGAAACCTTTACAAACTCGGGCACGCCATTGCAATAGCTCTCCAGGAGTTCTTCGGCCAAGCCCGAATCGTCAGACTCGGCGTCGCTCTCAGACTCATAGCGGGGTCGCATGCCTCAACCAACTTATATTATTCCCCCCCCCCCAACAAAAAGAATATCACAACAATCCTGTGTGGGGTTTTGATGAGGGCAGGTGTCAGAGGGCTTTGACAAGAGCGGCAGGGATGAAGAGAAGGTTGCAGAGGAGTTGAGAGGGGGGGAGTGAAAGTGATTTTCAATCGCCATAAATAAGCCAAGATGCCCAAAAAGCAGGGCGCCTTTTTCACCATGGAGCCGCCTGGCATGAGTCACACTCAAAAGGCACGAGCAAGAACGATGCGAAGTTGGTGCAAACTAGAAACTGCACACGTGTTTTGTCAACCATGTTGCAGCACTTTTTCAGCCTCGCCCCGAGATGCACAGTTGCATCAAATGTAAGTCGATCCAAAATGGATGCGTGGCCGTCCTTGCGGCTCCTAGGCTTTGCCCGACTTCTTCTTGGGGCGCTTGCTCTTTTTGGCAGGCGCGGGCGAGCTGGTTTTCTTTTTCGAAACCTTCTTGGGCTTTGTCTTGGGATGCCCTTCGCCGTCTGTGAGCGACGCACAGTCATCGACACTCTGGGGGGCCTTCCTCTTCGGGGCCTTCCGGGACCCTTCCTGCTTAGCAGGCTTGAAGTTCTGAGCGCGGCTCAGAAGGGCAGTTAGGCCCACGTCGCACTGGGTGCACCGCACAAAGATGTTCACTAGGCTCTCCTTCGAGTCCCTGGGCCGAGTTTGCGCACACACACACACATAGCCCACACACACACACACTCACACACACACACACTCACACACACACACAAACACTCACACTCACACTCACGCGCACACCTGCCACCATGCTCACCACGCACACAAACACAAACACACAGACACACATACAGACACACACGCACAAAAAAACACACACACACACACACGCACGCACGCAAGCACGGACACACACACACACACACACACGCCACAGACGCCAGCCACTCACCCACCCGCCCACCCACCGACCCACCCACGACCACGCGCATCACACCACACACACCACACGTCACACAGACACACACGCACACACACACACACACACCCGAACCCACCCGCGCTGCAGACACACACACACACACACGCACACGCGCAGAGCAACCCTCGAAACACAGACACACACACACACAGAGAGAGCGCGCACAGACACCGAGAGAAACACGCGTGACAGCATTACCCAAAAGCACGTCAGCGAGCGAGCGCCGCCCTCATGCCCAGGCCTGCTTGGAACGCCGATGTTGCAGGCCTCTTTCTGCTTCGCAGTCAGCTCCTTGTAGCAGCTCTCCATCTCATTCATCTTGTCCTGCAGCTCGTCCGCCAGCCTCAATGCGAACAAAACCCACTACCATGCATGCCGCACGTGCAAAGCAGATCCTCAATGCGGGCCACCAAGTAGCTTGACAGCACGGGGAACCTTGCAACCCAACAGCCGCTCCTTCGACTCCTCGCTCTTGTCAAGCCGTTTCCCCACACAGTCCACGTACTGCGCCAGCAGGCCTCATCACAGCACTCGCACAGCTTTGAACCTGCATCGTTCCTATGTGCTATGCGCTTGTAAGTTACTGGTCGAGGCACTGAAAGGGTCCTGGTTGCTCTGCAGCATGGGGAGCATCTGCGTCTTCAACTTGCCGTTTCCAGAGTTACCTCCACCAGAGACCTGAGCGTACGACGTAGTTGGCGCTTGCCCACCACCAGTCCTTGGCACGCGCGCTCTGTCCCAACCTCTGCGCCCGTAGCAGCTGTAGCAGGCAAGCGTCTGGATGAGCCTCTCCTTGTCCACATGGCCACTCCTCAACAGCGACCCTTCCTTGTCCTGACGGCCATGCAAAAAAAAAATCGGATCCAACTGATGTGATCAGAGCACGTCCAGTCCTCCACCTCAAAGGTTGCGGACTGCGAAGTCTTCTGTCCGGTCAGGAGCTTCCAGGCGAATTCCTTCTTTGTCGGGATTTTCCATTCTTCAGCTCCATGCACCTCGCTCTTGGCCAGCAAGTTTCTGCTTTTCGCCCACTCGCGGCTGTGCGAAATCATGGCCCTCAGATTCCCACGCACATCAAGTTGCCCGTAGTGCGGAAATCCGAGCTCTTTAGTTGCAAGCATGGTGCGGAGACCAGCCGTCTTTTTCCAGCATGCTTTCTGTAACCCATCCTCCGGAGACCTTTTCTTCCTCGGTCTCCTCTGTGTACTTCTTGATCTCGGTCTCCAGCATGCCGAAGTCGCCTCCGCTCTTCAGCAACAGCTCGCGCAGCTGCTCTCCTTTGTTTTGCTCCGACAACCCAACACGCCGGCGTGGCTTAACATGCAGTGAGTTGTTGCCAAGTTTCGGCCCTTAGCAGTTCCAAACAGCTTGACTGCCTCAGGGCTGGCCAAGGTATTGTCTTTGCCAGGCTTGATGTATCTGCGAAGCCTTGCAAGAAACTGGCTTCAAGCTTCGTGCTTGCACGGGGGTGTTTCATACGCATGCGTGCAGGTGACTTCCAGTACGTGCCGTCCTCGTACATAGACACCCGTTTCTCCTGTGTGCATCCATGGTGCGCACATGTGAAAAACCGCATGCTCGCACACACAAACATACAAACACTCATGATGAACCATAGACTTCGGTCAGTTCGTGTTTGCTGCAAACTAGTCACTCCTGACTGTCGTTGCCACTTGCTGAAGTTGCTGCAAGAGCTGGCTGTCCGGGTGGCTTTGTCGTTGCTGCCGTGACAGACCACTGCGGCTGTGTCTGCTGCAAAGGTGCTTGCAGCGCTGCTGAGATTGCTGGTGATGCTTGGGCGACCGAAGCTGGCACTAGCGCTTGCTGACCAAGCTGTGATGCTGATGCTGGTGCGGTGGATGGGGGCGGCTGCTGGCTGGCCAGCGTGTCTGGCTGTTCTGGCTGGGTTGGGCTCAGCGCCGGCTCTTGCTGCGCGCCGGTTGGTTGTGCGGCTCGTGCCTGCACCTGCGCTGGTGCTTGTACTGGTGCCTGCCATTGGAGCTGCTCCTGCGCTGCTGCCTCTGCCGGTGCCTGTGATGGAACCTGCGCAGGTGCCTGTGCTGGTCCCTGCGCTGGACCCGCCTGCGATTGAACACGTGCTGGTGCCTCTGCGGGTGCCTGCGGTTGACCCTGCGCTGGATGCTCTGTGGCTGCCTGCGGTTGAATCTGCGCTGGCAGTGAATTGTTGCCTTGCTGGGGGGTAGCCGGAGTGCTGTTCACAATGACGGGCTGGGAATCGAGCGTACCCATCGCTCTGCCAGGCTCTTCACTCGGCCGCCGAGGCGCGAGGGTAGGGGAAGAGGCCCATGGGTCCTGAGCATCCTCCCAACGGCTAGGGGAAGCAAGGCCTTGTTTGGTGGCTGGCGTGGTGCAGATTGAGTCACTGCTCCCAAGCCGCAAAGTCGCGGTCCTTCCGGGAAGGAATCCATCAGTACTAGCTGTCTCCAGAGGCCCCGAGGTCTTGGGCGCCAGCTGCAACAGTTGCTGCCCCAGCACAGTCCCAAAGCCGGGCACGAAAGCCCCCATTTCCATGGGAAGTTGAAAGAGATGATCTTGCAGGGGCACGGAGGAGCTAACACATATTAGAAAATGTTTATTGCACACGGTCCTCCTGACTCACCTGCAACTCCACTGTACTGGCCGAGTTCTGCTTGAAGTGCAGCAATTCGTTTTTGGGCTTCCTGGGGAGTGCTGGCTAACGAAGGGACTCCGGCTCGAAGGGGCCCGGTTGACGAGCGAAGTGCTAATCATGCCCAGGAGCAACCATCTCACGTTGCAGTGCATCAGGCTCGGATGCCTGGCCATCCACAGCGGCAATTCCAGCGTCCCACGTCCTACCAGTGTGGATGGGTTCCATGACTGACCAACCCAACCAAATGCGCCAAATTGAGCAAAATTGCTGAACCTCGATTGTAGGTCTCTTTGCACATGCACTTGCGTACATGTTGGCCCGTCTGTGCCAGCACCTTTGATCCCACCAATTTTGCAACTCTGAGCAATCGAGTGGGTATTCCACTGATTTTTACTGAAACGTGCTCTCCGGAAACTCCGTCTTTTTTCGATTTGCGGGAGTTTGCGGGTTTTTGCGGGAGTTTGCGGGGTTTTTGCGGGTTTTTTGCGCTGAGTTTCCGCGTGTAGTTTTCTGGTTTTCCCGGTTTTTCAGCCAACAAAGCAAAACTTCTGAATTCTGAATTCTGAATTCTGATCCTGAACCAAATGGGGCCCCGAATTGGGGAGTCCTTGTGAGGCGGGGGGATCAAGCATCGCAAGGTTTGAGGTGGGGGGGATCAAGGGTTGAGGCGGGGGGATGAAGCATCGCAAGGTTCGGGGCTTGTTCTGAATGCAAGGTTTGGGGCATGGCTCCATCTGGCTCCAAGGGCAGGCTCCGTTTTCAGTACGTTTTTTTTGGGGATTTGGCTCCAGGGACAGGCTCCGTTTTCAGTACGTTTTTTTTTGGGGGGATTTGGCTCCAGGGACAGGCTCCGTTTTCAATACGTTTTTTGTGGGGTTTGGTTTTCAGTATTTTGTGTGATTCGTTTTCAGTACGTTTTTTCAGGGATTTTCAGTGTACTCCAAGGGCAGGCTCCGTTTCCAGCACGTTTTTTTGGGGTACCCGAGTTTTCCCGGCCAGCACTGCATTCGCAGGCCGAAGCGTTACACGGAGCCGGGCGCAGCGCCGAGCTCAGCTATCGAATTAGAGGCGTGGCAGTCGCAGGAATCCATGACCTTAAGAAAGCTCGGCTGGATTGACTGTCAACCCTCCCTCTCAACTCTGGCAACATGTCAAACACCAAACCATTGACATGCAAGGTGCGTAATGCTCCATCTCTGTTTTCAACTCCTCCATTGTCCCTCTCCATGACTCTGGCAGTGCCAGTTGGCACCGTTGAGTTTTGATCAAATATAGGAAAATGCTTGGCAACCCAGCATCGCACCATGGATCGCCAAGTGGGAGTTCCCGGAACAGTTCAAGGTCGGTGTTTGTTGGGTCAAGGTCCCGCTTTTGCCGCAAGTCCACCCGAGGAAGCTGTCTGGCTTCCTCCCAGAGGTCGAGGAGTGCTTTGCCGAAGTTTCTGGGATAGCACCTTAAACGATGAGCCGGCCGGTGTGTTGAAAGTGTCCGTGACTCCAGACTAGGCACTGTGATTGGCGAAGGGCAGGAAGTCCAGCGAATCTAGTTTTGCCTTTTGAATCTGTATAGCGGCCTAGTTGGAGACCCCAGGGCCGGAGTCAGAATTCAGAAGTCAAATCCAATTAATGCGCAAACTGTCCAAGCATGCTCAACCCTCAACACACATGCAGACACGCCACGTGTGGTAACTGCCGATTTGCTTTGCCGTGCAGCCTTTTTCAAAGGACCCTTGTCCTAGATGGCACACAGCGCTCTGAAACAAGTACCATGCAACTCAGTCTGCAGTTCAATCAATCCAAGCTACCAAACCTGCCAGAATAAACTGTTCATTCCCCCAGCATATTGTTCGCTTAGGAGAGCAACCTCCATGCAGTTGCATCCAGAATTTGTTCTTGAAGACCTTGGGCCCATGCACAATGCCCACACCATGGAAACTGACATATCTCAAACCGAGCCGCATATCCAACTGTGTTGCAAACAGTTTCGAAGCGCATGTGGCGGGCAAACACGTATTCACTTCCAGCCGGTTGCTCCAATATGAACATTGCTCGTTTGAGAAAGCAAATGTAGAGCAACAGGCAGCACCTTAACTCTTCACCGATCACACCAACCAGGAAAGCACTTGCATGACTAGGACATTTGCAAAGCCACTTTGCGGCAAAGAAGCCGGCTGAGCATACAGGTGCCGTTTTGAACCCACTGCAGGCTTTGCCGCCCGTACGGATTGCAGATCGTGCGCCAGGACGTTGATCGAGCAATCACCGTCCACGACGAACAGTCCGGACCCAAGACCATGAGGCCCGTGGGCCCGAGGCAAAGCGCCATGTATAACGCAGTCCTCAACGTCGCTTTGCTTGACCCTTTCAGGACCCCTGGTGGCCAAGCAATTGTTGCACAAACTGAGGGCCAAGCGCAAACCCACCTTCTGTGTAGAAGTTCATGGAACCATCAGTGTCCCAATCATATTTGCAAACTGACCTTCCATTTTCAGACCAGACCGCCGCCACATTCCCGCGGCCAGCAAAAATATCTAGCAGCTCAAACTTGTCCGAAACGGGGGTGCTCCACAGAACCAAGAGCACCTCGAATGACCAAGTGCTACATGCACATGTTTCGATTTCAAGCACTCGCTAAGCCAAAGACGCACGCTATAAAGACCTTAGCCCCAAACTGTTGCCATAGCACTCACCGAGGCCTTATGAAGAAACGGTATGTTCCTTAAGGCTGCCACCTTGGGTGCATTCATTTGGGCCAATCCAACCACATAGGATTCCCATGGCGGACACGGCATGTCAGAGCTAGCTGGCCCTTTGTTTTCCATTTGCGAGGACCACTGATCCAAAATTGCTTTGTGTGATGCAAGTAGGAGCACACCACTCAACCGAGATGCACGTCTTTAGCGCATGTGTTCCAGCACTTGCCAAACATGCCAGAGGCACAACCAGAAGCGTACCGGATGGCCCACCCCTCCATCACGAGCTTCACTCACCTGGGGCCGCAAAGGGATGCGTTCGAACAAAGTTTGGAGAACAACACACTGTCACCAGAAGCTCGTGGGTTGCAATGCAGCGATCCGAGATTTCGGTCACATGAGTCACATGTGCGCTTTTCACCTCGTCCGCGCTTTTGCAGGCCATGGTTACACAGCCATCCAATGAAGTATCAATTTCCCCTAATCAAATTAAAGAAACCTCCAAAAGGGTTTCGGTCCAAGCCACCTAGAGTCTAGAAGTTAAAAAGTCCGTGCGCTACCCAGATCTTGACGCACAAGCATGCTTATTCACACTTGTGGCTTCCCCAGAAGCACGGACAAACCGCTAGATCTCATTGCCGCTAAACTCACAGGTCCCCAAATCAGAGGCACTTCCTTGCACGGGTCACGGCTCTGAATTGCAGGCATCCAGGTCAGTCACTGTGTGGCTGCATATGCCTGGGCACGCACTGCAAACGTGAGTCACGCTACGTTTAGATATGTGTAGCACGCACATGTTGACCTAGCGGCATGTACGCGCACGCTTTGTATTTGCAATTGGAAAAATGCAAGCAAGTAACTTCCTTAGCCGCTTTCTTCGCTTCCTCTACTGTGTGTCCCTGCTGAAGGCTTTCCTTTTTGGCTCGGTGATAGGCCGCTGATTTGCGGCTGTACTTGGCCTTGGCTTGTGGAGTGGGGCCTCTGTGCCGAGTGACCTGGGTAGTGGCTGGCGCCTCACTCTGGTTAGCGCCCTGGGCAGAGTGTGACACACTGTGCTGGGCTGTGTGCAGCGCCTCGCTGGCATCCTGTGCAGTGTGTAGCACCGCGCTGGCATCATGGGCATTGGCATCCTGGGCAATGTGCGGCACCTCGGCATCCTGGAGAGTGTGTGGCACCGCGCTGACGTCCTGGGCATGCTGGGCAGCGGCATCTTGGGCAGCGGCCTGGGCAGTGGCATCCTGGGCAGTGGCATCCTGGGCAGTGGCAGTGGCATCCTGGGCAGTGGCATCCTGGGCAATGGCATCCTGGGCAATGGCATCCTGGGCAGTGGCATCCTGGGCAGTATGCGCCGCACTGGCATCCTGCTCCCCGTCGTTGACTGGCTGGGATGGCACGTTGGCTTTGCGCTTCTGTGTCCCTGCTGCTGCCTTCGCTGCAGTCTTCCTTGGAGCTTTGTCTTTCTTTGGGCGTGCCTCTTTCTTTCCTTTCTTCTCCTTCGCCTTGTGGTCTGCTCCCTGTGTCTCCTCTCCTTTGTCTCCTCCCTGTGTCTCCGCCCCCTCCTGTGCCTGGCAGGTCTCTCTCCCCCTCTTGTTGCTTTGCTTTAGCTCTGTGTTCTCAGCTGTTTGCGTTGTTTGCGCTTCTTGCTCCTGAGGCTTGGCTTTGCCCCTACTCTTCGCCTTTGCCTTTGCCTTTGCCTTTGGTTCCCCTTTGGGTTGGCTGCTCTGCCGTTTCGCTGTCTCGTTTTCTCCTTCAGCAAGTTTCCCTTTTGTTTTCTTGGCGGCCTTGCCTTTTTTTGCAGTGTCAATCTCCTTTTCTTCGGGCTGCTTCCGTTTGCGGCCTCTTGGCTTGGGTGGCTTCTGCACGTCCGCAGACACCAGTGGCACCTGCCCCCAGTTGGCAGGCATGTCAGGCAGCACCAGCGGCATGCACACATCCTGGCTGCGCTTAGCTACCAGGGCTTCAGAGTCGGACGGTGCGTTCTTAGCTACTGTTGTCTGTGTCTGTGGTGCGGCCTTGGGCTGCTTCTGCTCCTCCACCTCCTTTAGTGACACATGTGTTTCTTCTGTCGCCTCAAGCGTTGTTTTGCCTTCTGCTGTCACGGTGTCATGGGCACTTGCCTCACGAGTGTCTTCAACAAGCTCGCCGCCGATCAAGTTGGCGGGCTGTCCATGATTGGAAGCAATCTCTGTTGCAACATTCAGGTCAGGGTGGTTGTGGTAGGACCCTCCCTCTTGGGACTTGTTTGGTAGCTCACTCGTATCGGCCTGCAGACCAAGTGGAAATCTGTTTGTTGACAATGCGTTCTAAAACATCACCCCGCCTGGTTCCCCGCATCAAGAACTTTGGTGGGGTCGCATTTCTGGTCTTCGGGCTGGTGCCAGTGACCTTTCAAGTCGCAACCCAACTTGCCTTGCATGAGCTACACGCCGTGCCAAGGCCTGCTACGTCGTGAGGAGAAGGCCAGATCATGGGCTGGGTCTCCGCATCATCCGCTCCTGGGGAATCGACGGTGCAGGAAACACCCGTGCAACCCAATCGGCTGGTACCAACAACACACCGTTTGCTGCAAAGGCTCCATATGTCCAATTCTTGGCCTGCAACTCCTTCAGTTCTTTGACCCGCTTGAAAAGCTTCAACATTTCCTCCACTTTGGCCAAGTGGTTCAAGGCTCGTTTTGCTGCCTGTCAGACGCAGGGCAGGGGTGTGCAAGTAGCTCAATTTAACACCGGGGCCAATGCCTCGCAGCTAGTCTTTTCCGGGGTGATCACGGGCTCCGAGGGGCCTCCCAGAATCGAATCTTGCATGGGCCAATCAATCCGAAGGCGCCCTGCCTTTGGGAGAAGGCGTTGTGACAGAAGCCGGCTCGGTTATTTTGGGCAAAGGAGGGCTGACTGGAGTGGCACTTACTGTTGCCACCGGTACGCATTTAACCACTCCACCAGGGTTGCTGGATGCAGGCAGTCCATTGACTGCATCTTGAAGTTCTTTGGCGGACCTTAGGGCCACTTGAGTTTTTGAACCAATGGTGTCTAGCAGCGCGAAACTATAGGTGATCGAAACAAATTGAAGTTCTAGGGTGTGGACTCCCCATCCTGTTGGACCTGAAGGGCTGCAGCTGGTGGGGCATCACCTGCAATTGCAACTCTCATGCCCCGTCAGCAAAGCTGAGCCGAAACACTGGCCTGCAGGAAGATCCACCAGCTCATCATCGGTGAGCTCCTCTTCTTCTTCATCTTCTTCCTCCAGGCTGGCTTGGGAGGCAAGTTCGGTTCGTTCAGTTTCTTCTCCATCCGGTTCGTTGTTGATCGTGATTCCCGTGGCCCCCATAATTCTGAGCAGCGCCCGGTCTCTTGGTAGATGCGGTCGGCGCGCTATGTCGTTATAAATGCTCACCATACGCCGTAGGCCCCAAGCCTGGAATTTAACCAGCTGACCTTATGGCACCATCGGCAACAAAACATATTCAGAATGCGTTGTGGCATGCATGGAACAACTAGTTGGGCATCTATAGCAAACTACGAATCGATTGAAAAGCAAAGGCACGAGGAGCATTGATCTCCATGTGGTCGTACAGAGATTGAATGTGCACTGCGCACGTGTGCACCGAAGGTCTGTTGCCGAGCTGGTTGAGCGCTGGCACCAACAAGTGCTCGTTTTGACTGAGCGATTCACGTGTAATCATATCGCCTTGAAACATGACCTAAGATTTCAAACATCGACCAAGCAAGCCGCGAATCGAAGCACAGTGACATGTTCGCGCGCAGGTCACCCACGCGAGCGCTTGAATGCAAGCTAGTGTCTGCTTGGAGCCGCACAGCTCTGCGCCGGACCTCGGGGATGCTCTCCCACTCGCGCGCCAGCACCGTCACCATAGCTGGAGGGACCCAAAGTGAGGATGCTGATTGCAGAACTGTAGCATCTCTGCATGCATGCAGACTCCTGCCATTTGCATATCCATGCGTGCCATGACGGTTGTCCCTTTGAGCGGCTGTGGCTGCAACCAGCAACATCCATTGCCGCAATGCGCGTTCGAAGCATGGCGCTTGATCAATTCCAACAAGAAACATGCTCTCGAAATTTGCTTGCAAGCACACCGGGTTCCCGACCCCAAATGACACGCTCCACCGTACCATCGCCCGGCCGGGCGGATGTTGTTGAGTTAACCAAGTGCATGCATATATGACCCCGAGCTACATTTGCAATTGGATGGATTATGTTTCAAGGGATCCTGCAGGTTGCTGGATGGCTCAGCCCCCTATGCAAAAAGAACATTTAACTTGGTGGCGTTCCCCAAAAGCTCAACCCCGCCAACCCCTGGGCCGAGGCAGCGGTGCGCGGTGCGGCGACACCCGTACGACATCTTGGCCGCCGCACCTGCCGGGATGGATGCATGGAACCCATAACCCACAGCCCCAGCCCCCAAAAGGGTCACCTTTGTCCGGGTATTACAAATGAGTTGCCTGCGTTTCTGAAACGTGCATATTTGGTTTCATGGTTAACAAGAACCATCTGCAGATGCAATTCCAGACTCATCCTCAATCAACCCCAACCACACAGCCAGCTAGTTGCCATGAACCTGCTACTTCTTCAAACTCCTCAAACAAGTACCGAATAATTGGGATTTCTATGAGTTTCAGGTGTGCCAACCAATTTCCAGGAGTTTTACTATGAGTTTCAGGAGTTTGAAAACTCCGGGATTTTTCACTGAGACCCTTTAAGAAGTGGTAGTCTCCGGAATTTACGTGAAATTTCCAGGAGTTGGAAGATGCAGGTACTTAAAAGTTGTGATTTTCCAGCCGGAGCTGCGGGAGTGTGCTCCGCGTACTACGTTTGTACTTAAAAGTTGCGATTTTCCAGCCGGAGCTGCGGGAGCACGCTCCGCATACCACGTCTGTACTTAAAAGTTGCGATTTTCCAGCCGGAGCTGCAGGAGCACGCTCCGCGTACTACGTTTGTACTTAAAAGCTGCGATTTTCAAGCCGGAGCTGCCGCGGACCAGGGGGGAATCGAACCCGGGACCGCGGGATTGCGAAAGCAGGCGCGCGCACCACGAGACAACTTCCAAAAGCCGTTTCGCGAGCAAGAAAATCGCACGGCGCCACAGCGAGAGCGCTTCGACACGCACGATCTCCGCAGAGGGTTCATCGGGCTCAAGACAGATGCGCACGGCGCCACAGCGAGAGCGATCCGACACGCACGATCCCCGCAGAGGGTTCATCGGGCTCAAGACAAATTCGCACGGCGCCACAGCGAGAGCGCTTCGACACGCAGGATCTCCGCAGAGGGTTCGCCGGTCAAGACAAATTCGCACGGCGCCACAGCGAGAGCGCTTCGACACGCACGATCTCCGCAGAGGGTTCGCCGGTCAAGACAAATTCGCGCGGCGCCACAGCGAGAGCGCTTCGACACGCACGATCCTTCATTGGGCTCAAGACAATTTTCGCACGGCGCCACAGCGAGAGCGCTTCGACACGCACGATCTCCGCAGAGGGTTCGCCGCGCTCAAGACAAATTCGCACGGCGCCACAGCGAGAGCGCTTCGACACGCACGATCCCCGCAGAGGGTTCATCGGGCTCAAGACAAATTCGCACGGCGCCACAGCGAGAGCGCTTCGACACGCACGATCTCCGCAGAGGGTTCGCCGCGCTCAAGACAAATTCGCACGGCGCCACAGCGAGAGCGCTTCGACACGCACGATCTCCGCAGAGGGGTGCGTTTCGTAAGCTCCTGTCGGGCCTACCCCCGCCAGAAAAAGAAGAAGAATTAAGAGTCGAGAAGTGAAGGTAGAACAGAAAAGTTAGCTTGTGTTTTTAGGATAGTGAAGTAACACCCGACAAATTAGCTTGTGCTTTTAGTAGAATGAGATAACAGCCGAAAAGTTGACATGAGAAGTTGGCAGGTGAAGTAACTCTCAAAAAGTTGACATGAGAAGTAGGCAGGTGAAGTAACTCTCGACAAGTTGGCATGAGAAGTTGGCAGGTGAAGTAACTCTCGACAAGTTGGCATGAGAAGTTGGCAGGTGAAGTAACTCTCGACAAGTTGGCATGAGAAGTTGGCAGGTGAAGTTGGCAGCCGCTTTTAGAAGAAGAACCCTTCGCAATGCTTCCGGGAAAAAGTTCGGACTGTTTTGGAACTATCAACTCAGTGAGTTTTCATAAAGTCGGAGTTCTCTGCAAACAAGGGGTCATCTTGAAACAGTGAGCGATTCTCCGCGTCGTGTTTTCCAAAAGAAAGGAGGAACAAATCCTGAAAGCAGGATTAGAATGTTAAGCGGATGGGGGAGCCTTGTCGTCCATGGAACTGAAGGGCTTCTGGGGAGCTTTACTCAGCTTGTAGTTGACTTGCTTCACCAAGGTTACAACCGGCAATTTTGTTGCACCTGATTGCGGTTTGGGGGGGGCAAGCCACTTTGAAATATGCATCTTGCAACACACTTGTTTCTGGAAGGGCCATGGCACCTCGGCTTGCTGCAACTGTTCAGAACCCTTTTTGCAGGAAGGTGCAGGAAAAAGGTGCCTGCTTTGCACGCCTCACTTGGCGTTTCCCTTAGAAAACCCTTGGAGTATTTTTTGCTCAGCTGGTCAAGATTTTGATCGGGGGGTGTCCCCGTTTAGTGGTTGGATTCAGACCACTTTTGGAGGGAACACCCCCCGAAGAATGGGACGGGTCTGCTTAGCTCCTGGGTCAACAGTAGAGATCCCAAAAGGTGAGGCTGCAGGTCCCTAGGGCAAGTGAGTTGGTTCGCTGCGTCACTGGCCATCAACTTCCCAAGGCATTCCTTGGAAGCCGGGGCCTCAGGAACAAGGGGGTAGGGGTTATTAGGGTTCCTTGGGCGGGGGTCCTTATACTTCCATTTTCTGAAGAACATGTTTTATATTCCCCTGTTGATTATAAAGGGAATCCAGCGCTATACTGGAGTCATTGTTTCCAGGAGCTTCAGCAAATGGAAGTATATAGCTGTGGGTCAAAAATTGGCGAACCCCAAAATGGCCCTGGTAGATGGAAACACGGAACTCCTACGGTCCAATTCCTGGTGGTTTCATTTTGAGCCATACCCATAGTTCGCTGAGTCAAACAAAAGTGGTTTGGCCTTCTGGCAAAAACTTTCATGGAGTCTTTGCTTGCCAGGGGGATGTTTCAAGGGACATATTTGAGGAACCCTGTCAGAGCGGGTAAGCTCAAACTAGCCCAACTGGCCGCGGCCTGGGTCAAAGATGGGGACTTGGCACATAAAAAGAGCTCACATTCTGACAATCGTTTTGGAGGATGGAAAGAGCTCGCATTCTGAATCGTTTGGAGGGGTTCTCTAGGGGCTTATGCTTTGCACAACGCCAGCTAAGGAATGGCTGCTTTGCACGCCTGCGCAGGCAGCGTGGTTTCCTCCGGCAAAGACCTTGAATCCAAACAGTGCTTGCGATTGTCAAGCTCGGGTTGGGATCATGTTTGAAGCTGCAGCTTGCCCAGTGGGCAAGGGGTGTGCGAAAGCTGGGATTTCGGCCTTGGCAGGCACGAAAAGTGCATCTATGGCGGAAAGATGCAGCCGGCAACCCAGGTTTCAGCCCGCAAAAGCGCTAGGGGCCTCATCCCTCGGCAATTCCATCCCGTCCGGTTCCTGAAGTGCCTGGCAAATGGCCTTCCTCCTTGCTCAGGAGAGCTTCCATTTCCTGGTTGGAGACAGTAGGAACAGTCTCGAGCAATCTGAAAATGTACGCATGCTTTGCGCTTGCCTGTTTGGATCTATGGCCGCCTTGTGTTATCAGAGTCAAATGGCCTGCATGTCATGCCTAGCCACCTTCCCAATTCCTTTGCCAAAGTGGGTTTCGTAAACACATTGACATGACAATGAGGCAATGATCAAGCTACAGCAGGTGAGCCAGCAAGTTTTGCTTGGGCAGCCTTTTGTTCGCCAGTTTGGGAACTTGAAGCGACATGTCGGGTTTGTTCCTGTCTCGATCCAGATTGAACCAGGCCGCAGGTGATCTACTTCACGGACCGCACAGTGATCGGCCAGGGCCCACACTGCTCAGAGCTGATGCCTTTGATGTTCCTCCCTGCGTCTCAGAGGAAAAGCAACCAAAACACGGCAGCAGACCGGAAGAAGTCATGGAACAAGTGGTTGGTGGACATGAACCCCACCCAATCCCCAACCATATACCCTGACATCATTTTCTCAATGCTTTTGGGGCAGAGCCCTTTGATTCCACAGATCGATGAGGTCATATCTCAACGGACGACGTACAACGGGAAAAACGGGCTGGACAGGCTTTGACATGTCATGAATTAATGATGCCGCCCTGTTGGTTGTAAATAGAAATGGGTCGTGACAGGCAAGATTTGCTTCAATGGCACCGTACGCATGGCTATGCAGCAAACGGGTCCGGAGCTTGCGCCCAGCAAGCTGAGGGCGTGGTGATGCTTGCGATGCTGTGAGCCCAGCTGACCTCGGTGCCCAAAAACCCAGAGGGGCCGTGGTTTCATAGCGATGAGAGTAAGGCCTATGTCGACCGTCAAGCATGTCCGAACCAAGCGCCACTGGATGGATGCCGCTCTGCAGTTGCACCCAATCTTTTTCAGAGGTTTTTGGGATTTCAAGCTGCTTGCGCATGCTTGCGCTCTTGATGCCTGTCAGTTGAGCATTGGCAGGGCAGGGAAGAGAGAGTCACTCCGCTGGCCATTTAGGAAGAGAAAGGATTCAGGATCATGCAGCGGCAAGGGGTTTTGTTCGGGTCATTCTTATCCGCCAGAATTCGCAGCCTGTTCACATCTAAAAGTCGCCGGTCAGGTTTAAATATGAATTCCTGTGACCTCGTGCCGAGGTCATCCTTGACTCCATGATGACTCCACAGATGATCTCGTCAGCACCTCGGGGCAGAGATGGGCAAGCACGCAAGCCCCCTGTGCCAGCGACGGGATGGGTCCATTCATGCTGCGGGCGCACGTGTTTCGAACTTTCAGTATAAGACCTCTTCGGATGCCCACTGAAAGCCCAGACATTTGCCACATGTTTTTTTTGTCCAACAGTCATGGAAGTGGGAAGTAGTTTTCCTACTGCGATCAGCTTCCATGGCCGTTGGAAAGAGGGTAGCTCACCCCCTGACTGTCTGGACTTTAAAGAACTTGATGGGCAGACCTGTTCTTTTCAGTGATAACACCAACAGTTCTTGTTGTGGGCTCGTTCGTTTCAGTGGTAAACAAACAGTTCGTGGTGTTTTTTTTTGGCTTTCCACTCAAGTCAGCTCGTATAATCCGAGGGACTTCGTGCAGTGCCAGGCGCTGCCATGCACTGATTCTCCTGGAGGATGACCTGTGCACCGTGGAAGTCGGCAGCTGAGGCGTTCATTCCGCGCCCGACTGAGGGGCAGCAACCCCCCCCTTTTCCGGCCATGTCCACGAAACGGACGGCGGAGATGATGGTTTTCACAACCCTCCTGTGCATGGAAAGAGGCTAGGTGTTGGAACAATAAGAGCTGGTTTGCTTAGGGGACCTTTTGGGTCGTTGCAGGGAAACCAGGACAACCACCATTTCGTGGGTCCCCCTTTGAGACAAGCACTAAGTTGTCCGGAAGGTTTGGAACCTGAGGAATGCGTAAGGATACCAAACAGTGGAAATCAGCCTTACTCTCCGGGACTGAGTCGGACTGAGGGAATCAACACACCCTATACCCACATGCTGACTGACGAGACTCTTGTTCAAACAAAGCACGTGCTTTCTGAAGATTATTGGCATGCTGTTGGGTTGCTTGTTTCCGTGGTGCCCATGCTTCTGCTGATGCACCCCGGGTTGAGAAGCATTTTTGTTTGTATTGTCTCAGTCCCCAAGCCTGTTGATCTTTGACATGTCCAGTTTGGTCTGTTGATCTCTGAATTAGTTGCCCAGTTTGGGTCCGGCTTCATCACAACCATCATCAGATCAACCACCCACCCGCCCCGGCCCCTTGTGTCGCGGTCCATTGGTTGCAGGGGAGGAAACCCCCATCTTCTGTACTTGGTTTTTATTGCTTTACAGCAAGGCCTGCATCTTTCGAAATCGCTCTGAGGATCAGAGCTCGCTCAACGGAGTGCACGTGAACGGGGAGCGGATTAACGGCAAGCAGGCGAGAGCAGAGCAAATCAATGGTAACGGACTATGAACGTCCAATCTTGGCCAGAAAAGCTCCGAGAGCCTGAACATGGGATGCTTCTAGACATGGAATGCGGACCCCTGGCTCATATTTAAAGGGGGATCAACAGGAAACCAACACCTTTACCGGACCCATTCCTAATTTGAGAAACCCTCAGATAAGGTGTTCATCAGTTTGCCTTTGGCTGCCAAAGCCCTACGATGCTAGGGATGGAGAAGAAACCCTGTTGGCTTCTTTGTGGCGGGTTCAGACCATGCAACCAAGCAAGCTCGATGCTTAGCATCCCTCCGTTCGGTTCAAGCGAACCAAGAAGATCGTCCATAGGCTTCAAAACTATGTTCGAATATTTCAGGGTTGGCTAAATATCAAAATTAAACCTCCAAAAGAAACCGCAGGTTTTAGTGCCTGGTTCCATCTACCAGGGTTCTATACCTATTTTTGACCCACCACATCTGATGTTCTGCGCCTCGATTTGGGCATCCAGTTGCTGGTTTGGCAGGTGCTGCGCACTGGTGACCTGGTGACCTTTGGCGTTCCCTCTTCACAGCCGGAGCCCGGGAGCCAAGAGCCGAGAGGCGCTGGTTGGTTTCCCTGTAGGTTTCCCTGTAAACTCCAACCAGAAGGGAATCCAATCTAGAAAGCTAGTCTTTTTTGTTTCTTTCGCGTTTTCACGCCCACAACAGACATGATATCAAAGTCAGAAACTGGTTGGTGACTTTGATGGTAGAGGGAATCTAGCCTTTCTTTAACCTGGTTGCCCGAACAATTGGGCTTATGGATTTGAAACGCCCAGCATGGTTGTCCAGCGCCCCCCCCCCAAAAGGAGCTCCATGAGAACAGGCGCAAACAGAGCCTGGCAGCACCTAGTATGGCGCGATTTGTGGGAGAGTCCACGAATGGAGGGGCTGTTGGCAACCATAGAAGCTCTTTTCCGGGGATCGATTCGTCGATGTTTCAGGACCAAGGGCCTTTTCCTTTGAGCTTCTTGAGCTTTGATTGGAACCTTGCAGGTTTCGCGGAGGTCTCAGGGCTCTTGAGGCTACTCCTTGTGTTTGTTTCACATGGAAATCGAATCTCGCTCGCTTCCTCGGGGAGGAACATGGTTGTTGACTGAACCTAAACGAATCACTTCGCTGAACATACTGCTCCTTTGGCCGTTGTCAACATGGCAATGGCTTCGATGCCTCTAACGCAACAGCAGAGATCCTTTTTTGCTTTGTTGAATAGTTGGACCTTACACCTTCTGGAGGTGTGCGATGCTTTGGGCAGGGTCGCTTGGTCGGTGGGCCCGGGCCCTTTTGTCCCAGGCTAGCCGCGTCAATTTCGCCCCGGCCTTGTCCGTCACTGAGGTTCGACTACATCTTTGAGACGAGGCCTTGTGAGCCGTAGACGCGCGTGGCCCAGGCCGCAGTGATTGAATTCGGGGGCGCTCAGAAGGGAAGGCCCGAGCTGAGCCTATGCTTTGGGGAACGCCGCGTTCGACCAGTGGGAACATATGCGAGTGTTGGACAAGGATAAGTGGAATGCTCCTGGTGTAGAGCTGAGCCCAAGCTGTTCCATGGGGCTGTGGAGCGGGGCGAAGCCGGCCGCTCGCGGATTTTCTGCCACCAAGTGGCCAAACTGTTTGGATCCTTGCAAGGTTGGTCATGTAGCACCGTGGGGCGGTTTTGTCCATTCTCAATGATGCGCAAATGTCCGTTGCGCGATCAACCTGGTTCAATCGTACAGCACGGCGATGCCTAGCACCTGCAGGGAAACGAGGCTGAAAAGGGAGCTGATGACTCATGACAGGCACGAGACAAGTACAGGAATCCAAGCGGCTTGGGACCGGACCCAAGGCGTGGTCGCTGGCCAAAGTGCTGGCAAACGCAGAGGTGGCGCGAGAAGTCGTCGGGAAGCTCAGAGCAGAGCCTCGTTCCTCGGTGCGGCCCAAAGTGCCGCCGTCTCCGAACCGGGTGCTGAATTGCCCATGAAGTTGTCCGAAGCCAAATGGGACGGGTATTTCTTCCATTGGAACCCTTCTCTGGCACCTTGAACTTTGTGCCGCCCTGAAAGGGGATGCCAACAGGGGCCCCTATTTTTTGATCAAACAGATGGGTGAGCAGAGCGTGCCAAGTACAAGCGTGACCAATGGCCTTGGGCCATTCAATCAGTTTCCTAGCCAACGTGACTTGGTTGGTTTATCCCCCTGGTTTGATGCTGACACGCATGCATACTTTGGATCATCTGTGTGGCACACAAAAGCCGGCACGTTGCTGTGCACAGTCCTTCCAAACCAAGGTATTGGGCGCTGCGTGTGCCACTGCGTTGCCACGCCATACCGGTTTTCATGAAACTTGATTCGCTGAATTGGCTCGTTGCGAAGAGTATCATGCCATTGAAATGTTCTCCGATTGGCTGGTGTGTTTGCTCTTCGTAGGTTCGCACAATGCAGGCCCTCTATTGCCAGCGTTGAGCCATCAAGCTCGGATCGCTAGCCGGAACAAGCGTGCCCAGGATCCCACCAATGATGGTCAAGGCCATAAGCTTTGAACGGGAACCCAGGTTGATTTCCAGGATCCGTGTGCCGTTTTAGAGGGGGTCCGGAGCACTTTCCAGGGAAACACACGCCCAATCCACCAGGTTTGCCTCAAGTGGAGCTCAAAGGGGGCCTGAAGGAGATCCCTACGCCCGAGGTCAGTTTGTTGGGCAGTTCCATCCTCAACTTGACGAAGAAAAAAAGCGTCCTCCCCCAAAAGGCGATCCCTCTTCGATTGGGTGTTACTGTTGTTTTGGTGGGGTCAAAAATGGGCGCAAATGGAACTCTGGGAAATGGAAACAAAGGCTCAACCCTGCGTAACTCTACCTCTTCAATTTTCGTAACCAGATTTGAGGGAGCGCGCCAACAAAAAAAGAACAGGTATTAGAGAGGAGGCCACACGTTTCTTCAGATCCGAGGCCGTCGTGGCGGAAAGTCGGCTCCCCGAGCTGCAACCGCAGCACTTGGCCAACGTGGCCTGGGCAACTCGGCGACCAATGCCTACGAGTCTAGGGCTTGATTCCCCATTCTTTTCAACCATCGTTCTTTCCAAAAACCGACCGTTTGCCTGGGTTTCCGGAGGTTTTTTAGAAAGATTCGGATCGCTGGAAAGAATGGGGAATGTAGCACTAGAACGATGGATTTTCCGTCCGTGACATGGAAATTGGCAGGAGTTGTTTCTCAAGAATTGTTCAAGGCAGGCGGCGCCACCGGGTGGCTTGCTCAACATGCGATGCTCATGTACATGAGTTCCATCAAAGGGTCTCCAGTTGTGTATACCGAACTGATGGTTGGCTCAGTCGCTGTCAGCATGGCTTGGACCCTTCTTGAGGATTGTTCATGGGACCAGCATGACACCGACCATTTCAGTGGGGTCCAGTAACTACTTGTGACACACGCCGACCGTCCCTTGGACCTGTTACATTGCACTCGGGATCGCTCATTTAGTTTGTTAAGCTTGAACAGGGACACCAACATGAAAGTAAGCAAGTGTGTCGGCCTGGTCATCCCCGAGTTTTGGAAAATGTGCGAAGAGAAGAAAGCGCCTGGAAACACCTTGCAGGGTGGGTTGGGGGGGGGACAGGGACATTTGGGGACATGTTCATGAGCCATGGCCCTGAAAGGGCTGAGCCGTAGTTTCATTTTAGTGGCAACTTGTTCCCCTAAGTCCGAACAGGCTCCACTTTGTTTTTCTTGACCATGGTCAAGACTGCAGAATCCGTGGCTGCTTGGGGTGCAGAGTGTGTGATCCATCCACTGGAACGCTAAACCCAATCGCAGACCCCCAATCCAACATGGACCCGTTTAGGACCACCTGCCAGAGGTGTTGACCAGTGGAATCGGAGAGACGGACTTCACTTGCGTGTGTGTGTGTGTGTGTGTGTGTGGGTGGGTGGGTGGGTGGGTGGGTGTGTGTGTGTGTGTGTCAATGTGTGTCATGTCCATTGCACGGCGACTGTGCAAACTACCTGCAATTGCCACGCTGTAGAGGGCGTTTTTGGTTGTTCCAAAGGTTGTGGCTATTTACTCTTGTGTTGGCGGTCTTGGCGCAAGCATGCATCTGAAGAGGGAACATTCCTGCGTCCATATCCATGGAGTGTCTGGGATGGATACGGGATACTCTCAGAACAGGCCACCCGTTTTGTTTTGTTCAAGAGGGTAAGCCAAGGAAAGACTGACGACGACCTTACCAACACAGACGGCGCACCATGCCCATCCCCTTAAAACATGGAGGGGCACCCTCTGCAAGATTGGTTCCGTACTTCCTTTGTGAAGACTGGATGCATAGAATGGATGGCACCGCCCATTCCCCCGCCCCTCTGAGCTCGGGGTTTCTCCGCGCGTCGCCTCAGTGACTCAGGCGATGGCCAAGCTGACGGCCGGCTCGCACAGCGCGTACGCGAGGCGAGACGCAGCTTGCAGCTTCCGAGGCATCTAAAGTCAGTCCTAGGTGGGCTCCCTTGTTGCAAGTCGTCAGAGTGCCTCAGACACGTTGCACAAAAGGGGCCGGAGGGCAGCTTTCAAGTTAGTCAGAGGGCAGCTGAGGGCTGTGTATTCTTAGCGGAGCCTTTTGCGGAGCCCTGGGTCATGCTTGAGTTTCGGGTGTACCGGGCATCTGCTTTTTCTCTTAACTGGCCCCCAACTGGCAGCCCCTTCTCAGACATCCATTTTGCTTGTGCCTGGTCGTCAAGGGACAGCCCAAATTACTTGAAAGCTGACTCTTGGCCCAGAGTATCCTTGAGGGGTTGGGAGTTCCCTGGCTCACCGCACGCTAACTTGATGTTCTTTGTGTTGTTGTGTGAAGCTGCACCACGCGGGCACAAACCCCAAATGCACGGAAAAGCAGGGAGGGGGGGCTGGGAGCATTTGCGGATCGCAGGGCCTCGCTGCAGCACCAGTTCAAACCACAAGAGGCGCAGCTTGGCGTAGGAACTTGGAGTAGAAACGCTGGGGCGGCCTTGTCTACCTGAGAGAACCCCTAGAAATGCACAGTTTCCTTGGTCAGGTGCTTCTTGAGTTGGGGGTGGGTTTGCAAGTTGCAACGGGAACTAAGTGTAATTACTAAGGGTCTCAGAGATGGACAGTTCCGTTGCAGGCACTTGAAAGAAAGGGGGCTGCTCCGGTTCAGCGAGCAAAGCCAGGTCAAACATCAGTGAGCAGAGAGAGCGTTACGGTCCCTCCAACATCAGCTCTACCATCTATAAACTCAGTTGTTCAAAGCCGACCTTTTGACCTTTTGGTTTTCCAATTTTGGTCCATATTCAGTCATGGACCCAAAAGGTTAACCTTTTAGTTCCAGGTCCTTTGGGCAACTGAGTAAAGGCTTTTCATAAAGCATGCGCGAGTTCTGCAGAGAGTGTCAAGCTTGGAGGCCTTTGAGCCGAATTCTTTGGCGAGTTGGTCGCCAAAGAAGTAGCCCTTTTGGGCTGTGGACGCATTGGCGGTTTCAAGAAGTGAAAGCCGCATCTGCGGGCAGACTTGGGAACCGGAGGTCGTTTTGGTGTTTGCCAGGCCTCCAAGGGTTTTCCACTCCCCCGTGGAGTGGCGGGGAAGGTCCATGTTCGTTTGCCGGGAGTTGTTTTTTCTCCAACCATCCCTTCCCAGCTGGCTTTGGTGATTTCAAGCGAACTGCTGAAGGCCAATGGTCAGCCAACCGCTTGCATCAAAGCTCGGCCGTTTGTTTGCCCAGGGGTGGATTTTGCGCCCGCAATCCATTGCCTTGCTGGTTTTCGGGGGGGAATTTCTGAGGTGCAACTTGCTGTGGGCCCGGGAGCCCTACGGGACCTGATGGGCTTTGATGGGGTTTCTCCGCATTTTCCCTTTCGGGTGGGTTTCTGCCACCATTTCATATTCGACATGAGTGTCCTTCGGATGGGCTGATGATATAAAAATTGGGACAGATCTAGGTACCTGTTTGTTCACCCGCGGTTCCATAGCTTCAGATGGAGGAAGCTAAGCATGGCTTAGAGTTGACATGGCAAGGGGGCAAGCCCATCCGAGGGCAAGCTATCAGTTCGGTAACATTCACGTTCTTGCTGGCGTTTTGTCTTGATATGTTGTGCTTCGTGCCGAGGCTGGCCAGAATTGGGTCCAACGCTGCATGCATGCTGGCTGGTTGCAGTTGCACGGCTAATGCACTAGAATAGTTCATTGGATTTGGAATTACAGCTGTTTGAGCCAGCATGCAACTTTCCCCCCTAACTGTTGCCAATGTGTGTGTGTGTGTGTCTGTGTGTGTGTGTCTGTGTGTGTTTCTGTGTTTCTGTGTTTCTGTGTTTCTGTGTTTCTGTGTTTCTGTGTTTGTGTGTTTGTGTGGTGTTGGTGTGTGTGTGTGTGTGTCTGTGTCTGTGTCTGTGTGTGTCTGTGTGTGTGTGTGTGTTTGTGCGTGCGTGCGTGCGTGCGTGCGTGCGTGCGTGCGTGCGTGCGTGCGTGCGTGCGTGCGTGCGTGCGTGCGTGTGTGTGTGTGTGTGTGTGTGTGTGTGTGTGTGTGTGTGTGTGTGTGTGTGTGTGTGTGTGTGTGTGTGTGTGTGTGTGTGCGTGCGTGCGTGCGTGCGTGCGTGCGTGCGTGCGTGCGCGTGCGTGCGTGTGCGTGCGTGCGTGCGTGCGTGCGTGCGTGCGTGCGTGCGTGCGTGCGTGCGTGCGTGCGTGCGTGCGTGCGTGCGTGCGTGCGTGCGGCGTGCGTGCGTGCGTGCGTGCGTGTGTGTGTGTGTGTGTGTGTGTGTGTGTGTGTGTGTGTGTGTGTGTGTGTGTGTGTGTGTGTGTGTGTGTGTGTGTGTGTGTGTGTGTGTGTGTGTGTGTGTGTGTGTGTGTGTGTTTGCTGGACCCTGGGGGTCAACATGCCGATCCCTGACCAAGAGGTGCCAAACCATCTTTCATGGTTTGCTGAGCAGGCTCCCTTAGCAGAAGAAGCTTTTTTGTTTTTTAAACAGGGGTTTTGTGCACCAGGTTATGTTTGTGCGCCAAATTGAAAAGTCGTGCCCCAAAGTGACTCTTGCCTTGTCCCAAGGCGTTCGCCACCGCTTCAGTGGATGTCGGCACTGCTGCCATGCTTGAACATTTCCTGTGTGCGTGTGCGTGCGTGCGGTGCGTGCGTGCATGCGTGCGTGCGTGGGGGTGTGGCTGTGGGTGTGGGAGAGGGTGTGGGTGTGGGTGTGAGTCTCGCAGGGTGTGTGTGAGAGTGTGTGTGTGTGTGAGTGTGTGTGTGTGAGAGAGTGTGTGTGAGAGTGAGAGTGTGTGTGTGTGTTTCTTGGGGTTGTGTTTGTCTTTGTTTTTGTGGACCACTCCGCAAGCTGCTTGTGTCGAATTTGCTGGTGCGTCTGCAACGGACATACCCTAGGCGGTCCCCCCCCACTTCGGAGCAGGTGAAGCATCCATCGCCAAGTCAGTGGCGCAGTTGAGCACTGGCTTGCTCTCGCAGCTGACGAGGTGCAATCCTCAGGACTGACATGGTGCAGCCAGGGCATTTTGGCAGCAAGCCTGAAATGCAGGTTGTTGGGGGGACAGCCCCGACCATAAATGTGCGTGGATATCCCAGCTGTTGGTTCTTGACGTGGTTTGGAGTAGCTTTTTGAAGCACCTTTCTGTCTCCCCGATCGGGGGCCAGCTACTCACGTCACAAGCGATCAAGACCCCTTGGCATCACCAGCAGGACCATGCGAATTTCCTGTGGTCCATGGTGACGCTTACGGCAGCCGAGAGGTGGGGCTGATCTCCGAAGGAGATTTGGGAGACGGGACATGAACCAAAATCGCGGGGCGAACAGAATGGTTCTGAGAACAGCTTCCAGGAAGCTCCTATTTCCTGGGGAAATCATGGGGATGTGGCAGGGGGGGGCACGCTTGGCTTGTTCCTGAGGTAGGAGGACACCCAAAACTGGCGGGTTTTTCTTGTGGGGTTTTCTTTTGGTGGAAACATCACGCCACATGAGCAACGGATACTGTGGACTCCATTTTGCACTAACTGAGTGGGTTGCCCGAGTATTCATAGGTTTTCATCCTTCCCAACAGAAGCAGGACTTTGCCCATCCAAAGTATGTCCAGGGTATTTGTTCAGTCGATGGCTATTGGTTTAGGTTTGGGTAGGCCCCCTTGATGGGTATCGGCTTGGGTACTATGGGCCATTGACAACCCTATCAGTTTTGCAGTTGATGGGTGCGTCCGTGCATGTGTGTATGTGCGTATTCGTGTGCGTGTGTGTGTGTGTGTGTCTCTTTGTGTCTCCCGGAAAGTCTTTGTGTCCCTGTGTTGGTGTGTATGTGGTTGTCCTTGCGTCTTTGTGTTTGTGTGTCTGTTGCCTCTTTGTCTCTGTGTTTGTGTCTTTGTGCTTGTGCGTGCGTGTGTGTGTGTGTGTGTGTGTGTGTGTGTGTGTGTGTGTGTGTGTGTGTGTGTGTGTGTGTGTGTGTGTGTGTGTGTGTGTCTGTGTCTGTGTGTCTGTGTGTCTGTGTGTCTGTGTGTCTGTGTGTCTGTGTGTCTGTGTGTCTGTGTGTCTGTGTGTCTGTGTGTCTGTGTGTCTGTGTGTCTGTGTGTGTGTCTGTGTGTCTGTGTGTGTGTGTGTGTGTCTGTGTGTGTGTGTGTGTGTCTGTGTGTGTGTGTGTCTGTGTGTGTGTGTGTCTGTGTGTGTGTGTTTCTGTGTGTGTTTCTGTGTGTGTCTGTGTGTGTCTGTGTTTGTGTGTGTGTGTGTCTGTGTGTGTTTCTGTGTTTCTGTGTTTCTGTGTTTCTGTGTTTCTGTGTTTCTGTGTTTGTGTGTTTGTGTGGTGTTGGTGTGTGTGTGTGTGTGTCTGTGTCTGTGTCTGTGTGTGTGTGTGTTTGTGTTTGCGTGCGTGTGTGTGTGTGTGTGTGTGTGTCTGTGTGTGTGTGTGTGTGTGTGTGTGTGTGTGTGTGTGTGTGTGTGTGTGTGTGTGTGTGTGTGTGTGTGTGTGTGTGTGTGTGTGTGTGCGTGCGCGCGGGTGTTTTCGTATGGCCCTGCCTTTCTCTATCCCGTCCTCGCTCTTGATTAGTCTCTCTTTTGTTGTTTTTTTCCTCTCTCTATCTCGCTCTCTCTCTCTCTCTATCTCTCTATCTCTCTATCTCTCTATCTCTCTATCTCTCTATCTCTCTATCTCTCTATCTCTCTATCTCTCTATCTCTCTTTATCTCTCGCTCTCTCTCTCTCTCTGTCGCCCCGTTTGTCCATCTCAAAGCCGGCGCTGCGCCGTGCCTTTTGCAGGCAGACTGTGGCTCACATTTCGGAGTCAGCGGTGCTGGCATGGTGCTGGTCGCGTGCTCCGTGGGAGCGGCGTGTGGTCCGTGGGAGCGGCGTTTCTTTTTTAACAGCACTCGCCTGCAAGTTAACCTGAGGGTCCCAACAGAGATGCCTCCCAAAAATGATGGTCGTTGGCCTCAATGTGGAGCAGGAGCGTTGCTAGCCTACTCAAGGCCCCTCCAAAGGTACAACTCGGTCATTCAACACGCCTAGTCCACCACAACAGGGAACCCACATTGTTGGAGTGGAAGTATTTGTTCAGCTGGACAATTTTCAGAACTGCTTGAGTTTCAGAGTTGACTTCCTCGTGCTTTAAGTGAATTGTCCACCCATCAAGTTGTTCGTTTCCTGTGGCACCGAGGAGGCCTGTTTTCGGGTGGTGCATCCAGGACAAAAGGAGGTGGTTTTGCACCGACGGTTGTCAAGGAGCAGCCCATGTGAAAGTCAATAAAGGCCGCGGCAACTGGTCATCGCTTTTTACATCCTCAGGGTCAATTTGCCCGGTGATGTGCTTTGGACAAGATTCAGGAGATGAGGCAGAAAAACGTGTCCGTAGTTGAAGTGTTAGGGAAGGAAAACCAGCAAGCGGACTGAGAAGTGAATGGAAGAAATTGGTAAACACAAAGGGCGATGGTCTTTTGGCATGGCTGGCCAGGCCCTCAGAAAGCTGGAGCAGTTTGATGCCACACAGCTGCCAGGCCCTCGGAACCCTTGGATCAAAGAAAACCCCTTGTTGGTTTGTGCAGTTGGATCACCTGAAAAAGGATCCATAGGGCCTACACCCATGGAGTGAGGTTCTTTGCTGAAAGGAAGGCGCAAATAACCCCAACCTTGGGCTCCTAATTTCCAGACCTCATTTTGGGGGAAACCAAGGGAACCCATCCCTGTTGGAAGCGTTCCCTAGCCAATGCAACAGTTGTGTCCCGAGGTCGGCTCTCCTTTGGGCAGTGGCCAAGTCGGGCTATGAGCCGTGCGAGGCTTACTCTCAAGATGGAGCAGTGCATATGGGTGTGTGTGTGTGAGTGTGCGTGTGCGTGTGTGAGTTTGTGTTGTTGTAACCTTAACCTTTGAGGGCTCGTGTGCACTTCCCTTTTGTACCCTTCTTAGTTGGGTTGGTTTAAAGGGAAACCAATTGGACAGCCACCATTTGGGGGCTTATGTTTTGACAGATGCCCATGTTATGTCTTTTTTTCCAGTGGGGGCTGGGAAGGTCGGAGATGGCTGTCAAAACTAGGCACACTCGTGCTAAGATAGTTTTGGCTGGGGGTTCTCCACGTTTGAGTTGCCGGGCTTTTTTTCCGAGATCTCACCTGGTGTGTTTGAAAAACAAAAATCCACACAGTTCACAAGTTTCTCAAAAGGAAGCCAAATGTATGTTCATTGGTGGAGATACCCACTGAGAAATCAATTGTGTTTGGGTGTAGCCTCGATTCATTGACAGATCCCCAGATCCGATAGAACAGCGGCCAGATCCAGCTGGCTTGTGCAAAGTAAATCCCCAATCCTTAGGCCACATAATATCGATTGTCCTTTTTGTAGTGGGCCCCAGGCAACATGATATCCCACTGCGACTGACCTTAAATTGAACAGCCTCCACCGTGTCAGCGCAGTTCAATTTATTGGACACCAGTTGCCCCATGTCGGCCTTCCCATGCCTCCTTGCCAGTTTCGGAGTACTTTGAGAGAGATTAACACCCAGGGCGTTGCTGTTTCAAATTCAAGTGCCCCCCCTCCAAAAGCATTTGACTGTTGCGGGTCGAAATGTGACACGGAATGTGAACATCTGATTTGGGTTCCTTCGAGCCCGTCAAAAAGGCAGCTTTGCCGGCTGATGTAGGAGGATCCCTTGAAAAAGCAGTTGGTTTTGCACTAGCCCCCCCAGCAGTGCCCTTTTACCCTTTTTTGGGGGAGGGACTACAGCAAAAAGTTGGTACCCTTGTTCTAACCTCTCTACTGGAGGACCTAGTGTATGTTTTGTTTGATTTTGTTTGCATCCGTCAGGGACGCGTGTGTCAGTGCAAGCCTTGGCCCACCTAGGTCTTCCGACCTCTTCCAGGCCGCGAGTCGCCTGGAGCTTTGGCCTTAGGCGCGCACGGAGCGGGGAAAAGCTGTGCTGGGGATTTTGGTTGCTTTTCTTTCAGTTGGTCTTAGGAACCACCATTCGGCCAGAGAACGAACAATACTCAGAGAATTTAGAGGGAAGTGTTGTGCAACTCAGGGCGTCAGCGAGCCGAGAAATGCTTCATTCTTGGTGTGAACGCATCACGGTGAGCCATCACACAACTAGAAAGATAGCGTTTGGGTTGACCAAAAAGCTACCCGGTAACATGTGGGCGTCAGATGTCAGCAGTATATATTTGGCATTGCTCAGGGGAAGACAACCGCGCAATCTGGTTGAGCCCTTCCGAGGAAGAACCACACCTTGGGTGCCGACCTCAGCCAATTGGTAGCTGTAAGCCGGGCTTTGGGTTTAGGCCCAAACAGATAGATCTTGTCTGAGATCGGAGTGATTGGCAAAACATTTGAGCCTAGGAACATGTGTTGCATGTTTGCTAGAGAACCTCTCCTTGATTTCATTTGAGGAAACCACACATTCAACCTGCCCTTAGAGTGCTCCGGTTATGGGAGGCTCCGTGTGCACTTGCACAAGGCACAAGGGCGTAGGGATGGCTGTTGGCATTCTGATAGGTATATAGCGCCCACAAAAGGCGATGGGTTGTTAATGGAGCACGGCCTCAAACATGTCTGGTGGACAAGCAAAGCCGCGTAACTGGAACAGCACGATCCCAATTCAAAATTCATACCCATACCTAGGGATTCGTTGCGGCATAAATTTCTGCCGCAATTCAACACGGCTCCTTCTTGGATTTGTGGCATTTCTTCCTAATGTGCGACGTTGTTTTGGAGTTGCGGCAAAACTTTCTTTTTCACTTCCGCTCGCCTCGGCTAACAGGACAACAACTTGCACGACTTCGCACTTGTGACATTTGGCTCAAATCAGGTTGCGCAAGCCTTTGTGCGTGAGGTCCACCTAGGAACATGAGGTGAAACCTGCAAAGCTGGACCGGTATGCAATTTACTCAAAGGGGTCCAGCGGCACTGCCGCTGCTCCTTGGTGCAGAGAGCTTTTGCTTGCGCAAAAGGAGTGCGATAAACCCCCTCGGCCGAAATCAACCCATCACAGCCTGTGTCTTTTTTTCTGCATTTGTTCTGTTTGTTCGTCCCCCGGTTTGCGGCGGACATCGGCGGGAGTGCTGAATGCGGCGGAAATCGGCGGGAATGCGGCGGAAATTAGGAAAAAAAGTGATCCCTGGTGGTCGTTTTGGCAGGAAAAGCTCTCCTCGGCTTGCATCAATCATCAAGCTGACTTGTTTTGGCCCCTAGATGATTGAAAGATTGGGGTGGCAAGCTGTCCTCCATGACAGTATGCTTGCTTTGAAACATTGTCCGAAGAATGGAGCTAGAAAGAAGCGGCGTGTGCTCAGCATGTTTGCATGTTTGCTTGCTCGGGGGACACATGAAACTGGATGGGACCCGGCAGTGCGGCTGCTGAAGTGGTCGGTTCGCGGGTTCCATCTTCAGCGCCCCCCCAAAAAAACAGGAGAACTAAAGGGCGCCCACCGTGTCATACCATTTCCATACAAGCTTGAATTCGGTTTATCTTTGAATCAAAACCCCTTCCGAAACCCTAAGCCCAACGTTCCGTTTTTGGATGGCATGGCTTCGCATTCTGGTTCTGCCAGCGTTCCAAGCGATGTCGCTTTGTGGGCTTAATTAAGCATCGCCTGCCAAGGCAGTTCTGGTGCAGTGTGCTTGTGGCTTGATGTTTAATTAAAATGTCACAACTTGGGAATCCGAACAGGCTCAGTGCTGCTCACCTGTGACCCGCTTGGTTTGAACATGATGTGTTGGCAAGTTTCTCGAGATGTGCCATGGTTTTAAACAAGAAACATAGAGGTCCATGACCAATCTTCAGCTGGACATGTGCCCGTTGGGCTGTTGATTCTTTGTTGCCTGGATACAGATCAATTCGAGACGAAACCACAAGAGCAGCAGCTGCCAACAACTGAGCTCCCGCGTGTTGCACTCAGGCAGGCAGATATGATTACAATGGTTGCCCACTGAAGATCTTCATTCAGGATTCATTGGTGACACATTCTGTGTTTTCTTTTTGCGGCCGCTCTAAGTTAAAGTTTTTCTCGCTCAGCCTCCCTTGAAAGGCACTGTTGAGACCCTCAAACCACCTTCAAACAATTGCAATCTCCCATTTTGTGGGGGTAGTTGGCGGGGTGAATGGGGCTGGCAGGGTGATCTTTGGCTTTCTTCGGTTTGAGCTGCAACCCCCAACCCAAGCCCAACCCAAAACACCCATATCATTGAGCATGCGCCTTTCATGCAGCTTTAGTTGCTCGAGACGGCTCATTCGGCCGCCATGAAGTGAGAAGCGTGCCACCGCGAATGGTACCGGAGGTAGTGCCAGTACTGCTCAACCCGAGACCTGACGCGCTGAGGTGTGCCCTTTCAAAGCCCGTTGGCATTACGTTTGGAGGTTCGTAGGCTTGTAAAATGTTCAAAGGCTTGAAGGGGTAGGGGTGGTCTGGCTTCATGTCCCTTCCTTTGAAAGTCAAACTTCCGAATGTGCTTCATTTCCCGTCATTTTCCTTCGTCTAAGGTTGCTGCAAATATGTTTGTGTTGTGTGTTTGGCAACAAGCCTAGCGCCGCCATGGCGCCTAGCTGGATGGTTGTCTTTCCTTCAAATGGTTCGTTGGAAGGGGGTGCCCAAGGAACCAACTTGACCCAAGCCTGGTGCCACTCCAAGGATTCACGCGTGATCTGGCATTCTGAACTCCTGGCGGCTTGCAAGTGCGCAGCCCGTGGCAGTTTCCAATCGCATGCAAGTGTCCTTCAGCCGGCACCTGTGATCTAGCAGTCAGGACTCTTGGCCGAGCCAAGTCTGCAGCCGTGGATGGCCCCCTGACGAGGTCAGTGAGAGGCCAAACAGAATTGAATTGGTTCATGGTATGCGCTTAGGGAAAATAGCAGTGGCTGTGTTGACGCGCGCGGGACTCTCAGCTCAATGCTGGCGAAGACCCCGGTCGCTGTCCATCAGCTGTTTTTGTTTCAGTCTGTTTGCGCGTGTGCGTTCGCAGGCGGGTCAGGTCTTTCAGTGTTCTTCAAGTGTTGCTGCTTGCTTTAACAAGATGGCAGGCTTGGACCGGTTGTTCAGCTCCAAGACGCTGGAAGAGGCTTGCAGCCGTTATCTTACCAGCTGCTACGGAAGCGTGAAGCGCTCCGTCTCGACCAGCCTGCGCGGCACCGGGCACTTTTTGGTGGCAAACCGTGCATCTCCTTTGGCTGCAGCTTTCCACAGCGCAGCCTTGGCTGCCAGCTCCTCAATGTTCGGGTGATGTTGATGCACAGTCACTGCACGCAGTCTTCAGTATGGCACGGCTACTGAGGTCTATCGGCTTGCAGGGTTGTATTAGATGCATTGGCGTTTTTTCGCTGAGAGCCTTTGCGAGAAGCATCAACAGACCTGTATGAAACCAAGCGCTCAGGAAGCCCAGGCAGCCGGCAGAGCGGCTGGAACAATGGAGAGCCCACCTGAAACCGGGTTCCAAGCGCCCTGCTGCAGGATGTTGAGCAGCTGCTCCCTGATGTGACCAGGCCTGTGCTTTGATTGTGGGCGCTTGGGACCTCTCACATTTAGGCATTTTTTCTCTATGAACTTGCTCTTGTTCAGCTTGAGAAAGCGGAGACCCGTACGCAAAGGATCTGCGCATGCAGAACTTGCTTGCGAAAATGCGTTGCGGGAATGCACATGTCGTCCCACGCAGGCTGGCTTGCTGGAGGCGTGCGCCCACTTTTCTCAGCGCTTGCCCCCCGACGTCAGCCATAGGCAACAGTGGCCGCCGGCCACTTGTACCACGGCAGACTGCTCGCCTCCGCTAGCGCCTGTTTGCTAGGCCGCGTGGCTAAGCGAGCTGACACTTGTGCGCTGACATGCGTGCAGCCCCGATGCCCAGATGCATGCGACCAAGCCTTTACCTGCGACCTGACCAGTTGCAACTATGTTGCCGGAAGTTGCTTGCTTCGCGTTTTGGATTCGAGGACTGTTGCTTGTGCGTTTCCTCACTCGCCCCTCTAAAAAGCAGAGTCGGCCTTGCTCTTGGACCGTTTAAAATAGCTTGTACTGTTCCCTTGTTTCCCTACCCCTCTCATATTACTTTAATTGTTAGTTTACGGTCGTCATATTGCTTAGATTTCTCCCGACAGGTCTCGTTGTCCATGCAGCTCGTTGTGGCAGAAATTTTCTGCCGCAATTCAAAACAGGTGCCTTTTTGGATTTGCGGCATTTCTTCCTAATTTGCGGGCTTTTTTGAAATTGCGACTGAACTTTTGTTTTCACATCCGCTCGCCTCGGCTAACAGGACAACAACTTGCACGACTTCGCACTTGTGACATTTGGCTCAAATCAGGTTGCGCGAGCCTTTGTGCGTGAGGTTCACCTAGGAACATGAGGTGAAACATGCAAAGCTGGACCGGTATGCAATTTACTCCAAGGGGTCCAGCGCTGCCGCTGCTCCTTGGTGCAGGGAGAATTTGCTTGTGCAAAAGGAGCGCGATAAGCCCGCTCGGCCGAAATCACCCACTACAGCCTGTGCTTTTTTTCTGCATTTGTTCTGTTTGTTCGTCCCCCGGTTTGCGGCGGACATCGGCGTGAGTGCTGCGGAAATGGAAATCGGCGGGAATGCGGCGGAAATTCCCGTAGAAAAAAAGTGGTCCCTGGTGGTCGTTTTGGCAGGCTGTGGGGTTGAAAGCTCTCCTCGGCTTGCATCTGCACATTTTGGGATCAACTGGCAACATGAGTGGCAAAGACTGAGAAGACTTGTTTTGGCTCTGGATGCTTTGACGATCCTTGACGAATTGAACGATTCCAGTCGCAAGCTGTCGTCCATGACAGCATGCTTGCCTTGAAACATTGTTCAGAGAATGGAGCTAGAAAGAAGCGGCGTGTGCTCAGCGTGTTTGCTAGCTGGGAGACACATGGATTGTGCTCAGCCTGGAAGCATCGTTGGGGCGTTTTTGTTTTAGTTGCGGCGGTTTTTGTCTTTTTGCGCAGCTGGTTTTCGGGAATGCGGCTGGAATTTCCGCCGCAAGGCACGGCGGAAGAAGTTTCTGCCGCAGGAAGTTCTAGATATTCTGAACATACTGGCCTGTATGCGCAGATAGACGGACCCCTTGATGCAGGACAACAGTATGCACTTGCTACACCAGGTCAAAGCTAATGTGCAAGAGCATCATTCAAACCTAGGTCCCCCAAGAATCAATTTTACCCGTTTTTGGGGGAGGGTTCCCTATAGAAAAGCACCACGGAAACAAGGGTACCCCGATTCGAACCTCTCTACTGGAAGACCTAGAAAATCCAAGCCTATGCAACTTGTGCACACACTGCCTTCAAACATCTCCAGTTCCCCCGCAACAAATTTTTCCCCCCCCCCCCCACACACAAATATGTCTTCTTCTTTTTTCTTGGGGGGGAGCTACAGGTGTGTTGTTTGTATTTTAGGTGTTTTTTGGGGAGGGGCCACGGGGGGGTGGTTTGGAGGGAGCCACAGGGGTGTCGTTTTTTTCTTCTTCTTTTTCTTAGGTGGTTTTGGGGTGAAGCCACGGGGGGTGTTTTGGACGGAGGTGTCGTTTTTTTTGGCTTTTAATAAATAAATACATTATTATTTTTGAGGTGCCCAGTCCTCCTCGTAAAAGCCTGGGGGGTCTCGGCCATCGACTTTTGAGGTGCCCAGCACCTGGCAAATCTGCTGTGGTCCTTCGCTGCTGGGAGCCCTAGGAACGTCGGAGTCGACGAACGGGTGAGATGTCGGCGCCCGGAAACGGAGGTCGAAGAGGTCAGGGCTAGCTCAGCGCATCTCAATGAAGAACCCAAGCTTCTTTTGCTTTTGGGGCTGTTAAGATGTTAGTTATTTTCTTCATGTTATTTTCCGTTTTTCTAGAACAAAAGCAGTCCCGGACTCCAGACACACTCGCTGCGCGCTTGCACCGCCCAGTTCGCTCAGGTTGCTCAGCAAAGTCCTGAGCTTGTCCGGCTGCTCAGCCGGAGCCGCTCTTGCTCCGAGCCAAGCGGAGTCAACATGTGAAAATGATTTGGTTCCGCTCGCAGGACTAGCATCTCTTTTCCGCCTGCCGCTTTCGGAACCCGTTGGTGATCGAACCCATTTGGGTCAAAACTAAAACGCCTCGCCTTTTGTTATGTGTCGAGAAGCTATGGCAATTGTTGCTAAGCCGCGGTTCTGGAGTGGGACACTTGCAGGCCGTGAACCGATACTCAAACAGATACTTAGTCGATACCTAACCAATACTCTTAGCAAGCCGTAGCACGCCATGTCTTTGGATTGCTATTTTCACAAACACTTCTCGAGTTCCTCTTTCTGCTGGCCGAACCTGCTTGAAACCCGTGAGGTTACAAACGTCGTCCACCTGGCAAGACGGCCCAGTGCCCAATGGCTAGGATTAGGGCTTGGTTCCTGTGGTTTCCCCTGCAAGTACTTGACATGTCTACCTCCCCAAATAGGTTCGGCCAGAAGCGTCCTTTCTGGTTTGGAGGCAGTCCTTTTTGACATGGTTTCGGCGGAGGACATTTGCTTCACGTTGCAACACCAGGTGCACTGTCTCCCATGCCTTTGTCCATCGGTTGGCGTTGGTCTATGTTCAAATGGGCTCCCTTGAGTACCTGAAGTCAGATTTGGTCAGACTCCCGGCCACGAAATTCCTTCGGCCCATGGACACCTCCAGTGTTTTGATTCTTGCGAGGCGACCTCCAGTGAGGTTTGCCATCGTTGGGGGGGCAGCCCTCGGTTTGGGGGAAGTGACCTGAGGGACCTGAGGGCTGGCAGGTCCAAGGCCTCTCCGCCAAAGCTGCGGAAAGGGCTGAGGAGTCGGGAGCTGAGGTCGGGGTGAGCTCAGTGCTTGGGAGTTTTTGACCGAACCCCCCCCCCCCCCGAAGCCGACCAAAGGCCTTCAGAAGCCCCATGGCATGTCTGATGTTGAAGGGGAAAGTTTGAGAAAATGATAAACCGCAAGCCTTAGCAGGTTGCAAGCATGTACAAGCCTGAGGAAGCAGGTCCCCAGTCTCATTGTGCAAGCCGTGCAAGATGCGGGCATCATCACCCAGGGTTGTCCACCTCAACTGGTTCATCACTAAAAGGGGCGTGCCCCTTTTAGAGGGCATTTGGATCACTTGCGGGGAACACCCGCCCCCAAAATGTCTGAGCGGTGTTGCCCCCATCAATTGAAGCACTCCTGCCCCTATTTAACCAGCGGGTTGACTATTGCAGGGAATCCCAAAAGAATCCCGGGTTTCTATTCATCCCCAACCCCATTCCAACGCTGATGGAAGTGGAAAGGGGGCTCCCCCAAAGGAACATGGTCTTCCAAAACCCTCTTGCCAGCTTCCATGATGGGAGGAAGGGTAGTCGCTTATAAAAAAAAGGCCCAAAGGAACATAGTCTGATTGGAGGTAGTCCTGGGTTCCCATGTCTGAGATCCGGTTCCCATGTCACATGCGTTCGGCACCCAGGTTTCGAGCGCAGGAGCTCACTGGCATGCTGTGGGCCATGGCAGGCCATCTGAACCCAGCGAGATACATACATGTGTAGTTGCCTGTAAATCACTCAATCTGAAAACCTTGTGTTTCCAGAAAAAGAAAAAAAACATCGTGTTTTTTTTGGGTATCACACTGTTAGAGGTTTTTGGGTCTCCTGGTATTTTTTAATAGGGGTTGTCCCTGGGTTTGGTTTGAAGTTTGAAATCATCATTTTTGGAGAGGAACACCCCCCTATGAACAAACTAGGGTTGATTTATAGGGAGTCAACATGCATTGATAATTGAGTTCCCTAAAGTGGCATGTATCGCTCATGGCTCCTTTTTTTTGTCCAGGGAGGGCGGGGTACCATTTCGAGGGTCATTGTGAGGAGGTCTCTCGAATGGACCTTGTTCGGCCGTTGGCTGCTTTCTGGTGGTATTGGTTGACCTTTGAATGGGGCCCATGACTTGTTTTCCGAACAAGCAGCAAAACCAGGTTTCACTTTTTGCAGGGGGGTATGCGTGTCTTCCGCAGATGCATTTATGGCAAGGGGCGGCTTTGGATTTGCGATGAGAGTCACTTCAGCATGCTGAATCAAGCAATTGGTCCAAAAGTATTGAATCCCCAGAGACACTGTACAGGTCCATCCGCACAGGTGAAGCCGGGGCGAGGTGACTTCAACATGTGCATCTAGGGCAAACTTTCTGCCAGAATGGTGCTGCGCGTTGTAGTGGTGGGTCTCACCTCACTTCTTCTTTTGCCTGCGGGGCCGTTTCCAACGTGTAATTATTGGGCAAACAGGTATGTAACATAGCATATGGTCGTGCAGATGTTTTATCAAATCCAGTTCCATCCTTTGTTGTGTGGCATCTCCAGTTGGCGATGTGGGTCAAACCGTGCGCACATTTGTTGTGAAGGTGCTGGATGGTCAGCTGAGCGGGAACTGATTGGCCTGCGCCTCAGCTGGCACCTACAATCCATCGGCCGCGATTGTTTTAGTTGTGTTGTTTGTGTACGTGCCCGTTTGTCAGCTGTCAGAATCAGAAGTGCGAAGCAGAGCTCGTAGCTGGATGCCAACCCAACTGCTGCGAATGCCTGCAGGAAGTCATTGGGGGATGGATGATCCGTTTGCTCATTTGGCGGAGCCGCCTTGTTGTGTTGGAGATCACAGCTTTTAGTCGCAGCATACCCAACCTGGAAGCGCAGACCCTGTAGGCGCCCTCTATGCAGGAGGCAAGGTCAGAGGTCCATTTCTCACATTGACCTGTGAGGAGCCCTGGCCGGTGCTGCACGCACAAAGGCCTGCGGGTGCCTTCCTGGTGAATGTTTTCTTGGCGCTGAATTCGAGAGGGGTCCTTATTGAATCCCAGTTGCCCACTAGACCATGGATGTTGGCAAGGGCTGGCAAAGGACGTGCAAAGGACGTGGAAGCTGGGGTGACCACGGCAAGCAACAAGCTGGGGGCTGGGGGGGCAACAAGCGGCAGTGGATTCCACACAGCGGCAACGATTGCAGTTCGTGTAAGCTTTGTAAGCCCATAGCATCATATCAGGGGATGTGCAAAGAAAGCTCAACTGCAATGATTTCCCCGATCATGAAGGTCCATTATTTCTGAATGCTAGTGTCATTAGATGGGCACGTCAGGGTTGCTCCGAGTCTTGTCAGTATAGAAGCCATAGCAAACCACAAGGGTGAACAAGTGGGTTCCAGGGTCAAAGGGCAGCACCCCATCTTGAAGTGTTCCCTTTCGGTGTCCTGCTGTGGCTTGCCTGGCATGTGGGTTGCCTTCTTTTTCCGGCTTCTTGGGTGGGATTGAACTTGATTGAAGCCTGGGTAGGTGCCAAAATAGAGGCACAACCAAAAAGCCTGGTGTTCCTTTTGGCCCCCTTCAGAACCCAGCCCAACAGGGTACCAACTCCAACAAAGACACCCGGCCGAAGCGATCGAGCTGGGAGGTGGCCAGTTTCCGCACCCCAGAGCTGGCCACGGTCTGCGCCGCGCTGGCCAGGCAAGTCGGCGAATCACATGGCATTGGTCTCTTTGGCCAAAGCGAGTCGACCAGATCTGACTTTTTGGTTTCCGAGGTTTGGTTTCCAGTTTTAGAAACCCAAAAAATGAAGCCCTTTATGTCTGGGTCTTTGTTTTGGGCAACTGAGAGTGTGTTTGTGTTTGTGTTTGTGTTTGTGTTTTTGTGCGTACCCAGGGAACCCTTTAGTCGGCTTTCGCCTCATCGGTGGTTTGGTTTTGTGGTTTGGGGGGTTACGGGGTGGCTTCGCATTTACCAACAACAAGCCAGGGGTCTAGATCCCCAAACCACCAATCAGGGGCAGCGTGTTTAGAGGTGGTTCTAAGGGGGAAGCAATAGAACAAGCACCGAAGATTTGGCAGGTTGAGACCGACAAAGAACGCGTGTTTGCTTGGCAGTTATCAAGATTTTGGACCCCCTGCCCCGGTAAGTGCCCAGCTGAAAACCGGCTTTTGGATGCACCAGCCGTCCACACAAGTTGACTTGCGGTACTATCCATGGTGGCCGTGTCTTAATGGTGCCAACTGATTAGTAAACCCCCCTCCCCCCCCCCCCCTTCAAGGTTGACAAGGTTTGGACAAGTCCCAAAAAATGAGATTTTTGGGAGGACCCCCCTGATTAGTCTGGAGCCCCTGCGGTCCTCGTCCTCTTACTTCTGGTCCCTTCGGGGCAGTAGGACTTTAAAAGGCAACATCATATTTTGTGGGTTTTGAGCCCAAAAGACCCCTGATTAATCGCGGGGGGTTTTCTGTTAATGAGGGGGGACTGGCCTCCAAGGGGGGTCCCCTTTGTGAGCTTGAAAACCTTGTCATTTTAAACAAATTTTAAGAAGGAAAAATGCATTTCGGGGGAAGCACATTTTTTGGGAAAACTTGAGGGGTTCAATAGTGACTTAGTATTGGTGGGTTTAAGCACAGACTCAGCAAATACTAAGCAAGAAGGAAAGCACCTTTCCGGCAGGTTTTGTTGGCTTGGGGGCTGCAGAGGGATACCTTTAATCAGGGGGGGGGTTTGGGGAGGGGTTTGGGGAGGGCTCAAAAATTATTGGGTAGGTTTTTTTTTGGAAATCTTGTTGGCACTTTACTTTAGTGTTGGTTGGAACCTGGGGGGGAAAAGGGGAAACCTTTAATCGGGGGGGTTTACTAATCGTCTGCTGACATTACACAGACTAGTTGGTTTGAACGACCACGCCATGAGGGTGTTGAACCAGGGCTGGATTTCCAGATGTTTTGAGATGCCCCCATTGGCGGCCCAATGGGCGACAACGGCCACGGCAGGCTTCAGCAAGATGCAGCTGGGCTCCACAGCTCTTGCACGCAGCGCTCCGCCCAGCCTGAGCTGAGCTGAGCTTCAAGACCGACTTCGGCGTTGTAAGCTTTCCCGGCCGTTTCTCATGGCCTGAAAAAGGGATCAGCATCTTTGCCCTTGACTAAAAGCTGAACAATGAAACAAATGGAATCCTGGGTTTAGGGTTGAACTTTGACCAACAAGAGAGTAGGGCCTTTGGTAGGGCCTCTACCCTTTTCTTCAACAATTATAGTAGCTGACAGGAGGCCTTGCCAAGAGGACGGCCATCTTCCAAAATCCTCCCGTCCACTTCCAAGAACTCTTTGCCTTTTGAACCCAAGGTGTGATGTTGGTGTTTTCCAATTCCAGGGTCTTGCCGTGGGCCAACATAGCCAAGTCACCGATTGCCACTGGAAGCCTTGCTCCGGAGGGAAATAATAGCTATGACTTCACCGCAACTCCACACATTTGTGGCACCAGTTGTTGGCTCAAGGTGGCAGGCTAAATGACTTGTTTGTATTGCTAGTCTGGCAGGTGTGGTGACCGCAGATTGTTGCTTCCTATATTTCTATGGCCTTTTAAAACCCTGGAACTATTCCGGATATTCTTACTTGGACAAGCTGTTTCCCTTTGGGGACTGAGGGAGCAAGTGAACGGGTTAGTGCGCGAATCTGTGCGTGGCCTGGCGCGTGCGCGAGTGATTGAGGGAGCGAATGACTCGAAAGAGTCTGCGTGGCTGCAAAAGTGCATGAATTTGTTGTGTGCCAGTGTTTGTGCGTTGGTTGGCTTGTGGGCTTGATTGATTGTGGGCCTCGTGCCTGTGTGTGTTCCTTTTGGGTGCGTGGATGTGTCGCATCCGAGTGTGTTTTGTTTGAAAGGGTGTTTGTGTTTGAACGGGCCTTTGATGTGTGTGTGTGTGCGCGTTCTTTCTTTGTTTGTTTCTTTGTTTGTTTGTTTGTTTGTTTGTTTGTTTGTTTGTTTGTTTTTTGTTTGTATCTTTTTGTTTGTTTGATTGTTTGCTTCTTTGTTTGTTTGTTTGTTTGTTTGTTTGTGTGTTTGTTTGTTTGTTTGTTTGTTTGTTTGTTTGTTTGTTTGTTTGTTTGTTTGTTTGTTTGTTTGTTTGTTTGTTTGTTTGTTTGTTTGTTGTCTCCTTGCCAGCTTGCTAAGAGTGCTTGCTTGCCTGCTTGCTTCTGGTCAAGCTTGCTTGCTTGCTTTGCCTGCTTTGCCTGCTTTGCTTGCTTTGCTTGCTTTGCTTTGCTCGCTCGCTCGCTTGCTTGTCAAGCTTGCCTGCTCGCTTGCTTGGTTGGGTGGTGCTTTGTCTGGTTGCTTGTTTGTGTGTTGATTTGCGTGTTTGTCGAGGCTCGTGTGGGGATAGAATCACGATGAGTAATTAAGAGCACTTGTTGCTCACGTGGAAGTCATGTCTGAGCACACGGCAGCCACTTCTAAGGCTGTCGTGCAGTGACACTTTAGATACAAGTTCCATAGTTTACATTGACCTGGAGAGGTTTGGATAGGTTGTTTTGGAATTTGATTTTTGGGTTTTGGTTGAAACTGAATAGACAGACACACTCAAACGTCCAAGCCACAAAGCCAAATTACCGACAAGGGACAGCTGAAAGATTGCCTGCTGCATTTCCATATTTTGCCAAATTGCCTGCTGCATTTCCATATCTTTTGCCAAACGTTGCAAGCCGCGTCGTTTCCAAACAGCCTTTGCCCGTGGAAGTGTTTCGGTTGTTTCTTCCTCTCCAACCCTTCCGGCGGTTGCGACACGCTGAGGCGGCGTGACTCCGTCCCAGCGCCGCTGGCCTCAGGACTTTCCAGTCGGGCAGAAGCTGAGGCACCGCACGGTGCCAGCAGATGACGCTTCTTTGTTCCGAGTGGAACTTGAAGATCAAGTCTTTGCAAGAATTGGTGCTGCTGGTTTGGCACGAATCCCGCGCGCGGCAAGTAGAGTAGTTGAGGCATTTTGGGCTCCGGTACACAAGAAAAGGATGTGCCGTCCCAGGCTTTCATCAGAAGAGCTGGTTCCGAGCTCAGGGAGCGTGCATCAGACCCGAAAAAAAACGATACCTTTGAGACTTGCAAGATCGGTTGTATTTTTGCGCAATGCTCTATTATCTTTGCTCCAATGCTTTGACAAGGAGATAGATCACGTTCTTCTTGTCAGACCCCCTGCTCACCACCAAAAGAAGCTGGGATGAATCAAGGCGGTGGGCCCAGTGCTCTGCATGGGCTCTCACAATTCGGGACCACCTGGGTGTCTTGCGGTTTCCCGTCCAACGCTATCCAAGCAGCAGGTTCCCATTTTGACAATTTGAGGCGTGCCAGCAAATACCAAATGCTAGCGCACTTGAAGACTTGAGCCTTCAAGTTTTGCACGACCGACATCAAACCTTTGCTTCGGCTCTAAGAAGGTTTAGTTGGTGATAGTGCTTGTGAATCCATTTAGATACCATTTCCTCCCCGAACGCAGTCTAGTCATAGACTTGAAGTCTTTGAATAACTGCCACAGTTTCCACCCAAGCAGAAGGACCACAGAAACTGCTCAAATGCCGCGCGCCCATTTTCCCACGGTTCAACGAGACTCCGGTCTCTGTCCGCAAAATATATCAAACCTCGGTTGTTTAGTGGGTTCCCATGCTGGGTGGAATCAAGCAATTGCCTCAACCTCAGTGGTTCCAACTCGCGATCGCTGAGCCTTAGGTGACCACAGCCTGGGCTTTGGCCCAGGGCAAGAAGCAGGGCCTAGAGCCAGGAGCTACAGACCGACCGATTCCAATAGAGGCAATGTCCATTTCTGCAATCCGTTGCTGTGGCTCAAGAAAAAGGTAATCTGGTAAGTCTGGTAAGAAATATTCTTCCAGAATGGCAGCCAATTCTGGCTCAATTCTTCCATAATGGCACCTTGGTAAATGGGGCCAAAGGCTAAACACTGCGGTTGGCCATCGTTTCAATCACCTTTTGGAAGGTGGTTTTGAGGGTGTCTTGACGCATGGTTTCACCCCCCCTAGAGCGTCAAGCGGGTGCCTACACTTCTCTTACTAGGTTGTCATTTTACTTCTTAAGAGTCAGAAGGCATATCCTGCTTAAATGCAATTTGGGGTTAGCAAACTCACCATTTAAACCCTGCAAAGGAATGTGGCCCCGCTGCCCTAAGCTTGAGTTGTTGCGGGGTGAGAAAACGCTAACCCAGCCAAGTAAGTCGCAAGATGGCTTAAGAGGTTTGTTCGCTCAGCTTTAGTTGTGACTTTGTGCTTGATGGCGCAGCACTCATCTCCAATCCGCTCGAGTCCTGCCGGCTGGATCATTTTCACGAAAATCCCTAAACCGGGTGTTTGCTGTTGTCCTCAAACAGTTCTGTCAAACACACACCACATGAAAAAGCAAAAACAAGCCCTCAAAAACAGAATCCCCCCCCCCTTCAAAAGGAGGACGTCCTCAATTGGTCTACACCCGAAAACGGCACCCTCATCAGGCAGCCCTTGGTTTGCTCGAAAAACATCTCCCCCTTGGCTTAATTAAGGTCCGGTCCCTTGGCTGCAGCCGTAGCTGCCGCCTGTGTTGCGGGCCTTTCCTCAGGCGAGGTTGGAGTGGGATGGACATCCGCAGGTCCCACGCTTTTGGGGTACAAAAATGTTATTTGTACTTCCCGGGTACGCACTCCAAGTGTCATTATCTGTTTTTTTGTCCCGTAAAGCGGTGCTATTTCCCTCCGATGGTTCCCCCGTCCCAAGAAAGATCCTTCATTCCCATACATCTTGCCGGAGTGTGGGTTTGAGAGACTCAATTCTTTCATGGAGCCGGGAAAAGCGAGGCACACATTGTTCCCGGTGGCCAGTGGCGGTTGGGGATCCCTTGGTTCATGTTTGAGCATCGCTTCGTAGCATCTTACATTGTTTCACCATTTTCTTAACTTTTTGATGCTTGTCCAGGTCAAAATTAGAACGTGTCGATTCCAAGTTTTGGGATTGAACAATGTCACACGGGATCCTGGACTTGCGTTGGCCGCCTTGAGAGCGCGATCCAAAGGTGAGCCACCGTTTTAGGAGACATAGGGTTGGTGCTGTTTTCGCAGTTTTGCGTATTTGTTTCTCGTTGTTCTCTAAGTTTCTCGTTCTTCTCTAAATGAAGCACCAGTTCGGGGATGAGGCGTTTGGTCACGCAGGGCGGAAAAGAACATCGATGCCTTTGACCAATGCCCCGGGAGGATGTTTTGCGAGTTTAGCACATGTACTTCTGTCTTCTGGTAATGATCATTCCTGAAGGAATTGCAAACACAAATTCTCGTTTGGAGTGCGACTCACCCTTGAAGTGGACTCATTTGGCTATGAATTTTAATTGGGAACTCCAAAGTGGTGGACATGGATCCCCGAACTCTGATGTGCACCTGTTCGGGTTCCTTATTAAAACTCACCTAGCCAAGTGGCGATCGCTTTTTTCAGTCACTGTTGCTGGTTTTTGGGGTAAAGTGGATGGAAACAAGCAGCACTTGGCGATAAAGCGCATAGCCATTTGAGCCTCGTGATGACTCTGCATTTGGGCAGGCCAACTCTGCCGCGCTTTGGGGGCGTTGGCGCGGCTGGCCGTCCTGGCAAAGACTTTGAAGAGTGCCTTGCCAGACGAAACCAGGACAGCCGAAGCCCCTTAAAGGTCTCCTGATTTCCCCTCAAAAACGTGTCAACCAATAAGCCACAATAGGATTGACAGCACACATGGGGCTCAACGTGGTCGGCAGAGCTTGCGGTTGGTGGATATTCACGTTGCGAGGTGCACGTGCCTGCACGCAAAAAATTGGCGTTCCACGATAACAATGATGGTTTCACGCCAAACACGTAGTTGTTCTGCGGTTTGTCTACGGTCACATCATGCTTGGGTGTGAAGATTGGACCAGAAGGACGAGCACCCAACACTGGTCTATATTGATCAAACCTGTCCAGGCAAGCCTTTCAGATCTTTCAACAAGTGCGTTGCGCCCAAAAGAACGGTATTCAAAGACCATATTTGAAGAAAGAATGGCCTGCTTAGCCAGCAGCATAAGATGTGTTTTGCCGAGGCCACTGAAGGATACTTAAGGGTTTGTACTGGCAGGCATGGCTTGGAATACTTAAGGGTTGTACTAGCAGGCATGGCTTCGAAGAACAGAATTCAACGCAACATTTTTCGCTCAAAAGCCAAACAGGTGCGTCAAGCCAGGTGCCTAGCAGCCTGGTGGGCTGCCCAGCGAGCGAGCGAGCGGGGGGCGGACCTTTTTCTCGCCGGGAGAAGCCAACGCGTCAGCCGGGCGGTTCAGCAGATTTAACCGCTGCATTGGGCGCATGATGTGGGGCCAGTTGTTGAGGATCAGGGATGCACGCCAAATATGTTCCAAGCAAGCGTTTTGATTTGCAGCAGCCAGGAGCCGACCGACATGGATAGTGGCAAAGTGTTGGGCTCTGCAGAGCCAGCAGAATGAACACAACAAGCAACGAACAAAGCGAGACTGCGTGAAATAAAAGTCCACTGGCGAGGCACATTGCAACTCCACTGTGCCACCTGGGTGCGGTTGAAGGCCTTGGCGAATTTCTCTCGGGAAGCTTCCAGGTATAGTTGGACGAAGCCTCTTGCCCATGGCACATGTCTTAAGAGCTGGCTATCCGGAGCTGGCCGGCGGTCAGCAGATATGTTTAGTGCAAGCCACGCTTGGAGCCTGCAGCTTTACCATGAACGTGCACCACGCCAAGGGGGCAAGGAGTAGTCCGGATATGTGTTGATCCTTTTGCCTTAGAGGAGTTTGAGTGTTTTTCTTTTCCACTGAGCTCAAAGTCAACATTTGTTTCGCTGCAAGGGGACTATTGACTTGTGAGGAGGCATGAGCCTTTGCAATGTCACAGAGGAGGCACTTATCACCCAGATGAATCTGAGCTTCTTGTTGCGGCTTTCACAAACCCCCAAAGCACTCCCCCAGGCTAAACTGCCGTTTATCACCAGTACCCGTTGTATACCAACCAGTCCAATAGTCACTCCCCCCCCTTTCGGTAGTGGAACCCCGTCATGCTAATTGAAATGCTGCAGGTGTCGCCGCTCTTGCAGGAGCTCGCTTCCCAGTTTTTGTGCGCGGCTGACCTGTGCCATGTACATCCCATTGCGTAAGCCATGTGCCCATCCTGGCCGTCCAATTGCTGCAAAGCTTGCCGGCTTTCAATCGGGGGCACGGCACCTATTTCAACTTGCTTGGCAGCTATTCGGGCAGAGTCCCTTGAGTTCGGGCGAGTTTGAGAATGCATGATATTCAGAATAACTATCAAGACGAGTTGGGCACTTTATTTGGGCGCAAAGGATGGCTCACAATATGGAAAGGTCTCCAGTTTTGACACAAATGATCGGGCCGCTCACAAATTACTGCCTGCTGCCTTGGTGTGCGCAATGAGAGTTGCAGTCGACACAGCTTCACTTGCCATTTGCGCATTTGTTTGCGCCAGAGCTTTGCATGTGCTTTGTATTGAAATTGTATTGGTGCTTCTCGATGTCAACAAGAGCCCATCCTGTACGGCCGCTAGAGGTCGCAAGGTGCTCGAGATTGTGCTTGTTTTGCGAAGGGGTTTCAACCATACCCACTTGATGTTTCTGTCGTGTCGTCCTGCTCCTGTATAAAGATAGCTAAGATTACATGCTTTCGTGTAAAGCCACGGGCTTCTTGTGAACGCAACTGGCGCGATGTGTTTTGTTTCGCCATGAGGCTGCAGCAGCGACCTCTTCCGCCGGCGGCCTTGGTTGAGGCCAGGCTTCGGATTCCCAACCAGTGTTTTTCGTTTTTTGCAATTTCGAAGGTGGCTAAAAAATCTAAAGAGTAGCGCTCGGAGTCTGCATGACCCTTCAAGAATGGGGCGAGCCCAAAAGAAAGAGGTCATGGCCTCATTTTTGAAGGATCATGGAGACTCCAGGTTCCAATACTTGCAGGTGTTTTTCCCCATGGCCACTGCCACTGGTGGTCTGAGGAACCTGGCCCCCACTTGTGGTTCCAACCCACGGTTTTGGCGGACCGGCAGGTCTTGTCCGCGGCCATGCGCGCCTCACTTCTGGAGGCAGATCTGCTGCAGAGAGCACGCCTGCGCCCCAGCGCGCCGCGGGCCACGCGTTGGGCAGAATTTTTGGGCGGCATAGGCGGCTTGGGTTTCTCATAGGAGTCGGTCCGAACGTCCTAACATGGCCGCGGTGTCCTGTTGGCCTTCCCTGAAAGTTACCAAAAGCGGTCCACCATTTTGAGAAAGACTCAGATGGGTCTATGGGCACCTGCCATGGGTGCTGCACTTCAAACGGATTGCTCCCCAAGGCTTTCTTCAAGAAGCTGATGAACCAGTCTGGAAGAAAATGTTTCAAGCACCAGTTTTAATTCATGCCAACCCCTTCAGGAAAAACCCTGAAAGGGGCCTTCTATGTTAGCTGTTAGTTGGTAGGAGAGTACCTTTGTGCAGCGAGGGCCTCCTTGTGGGGCTTTAAGGGGCGCCAAAGGAAACCACTTCTGGAGATTTCAGTTTGACGCGGCCATAACTTTCAATTTAAAAAGTCGGAACTGGGTGGTGGCTACACAACTTGTCAACGTGATGTCATCCCAAGGTCGCCATGGAACTGAATTGACTCAGTTGCCCAAAGCCGACCTTTTGACCTTTTGGTTTTCCAGTTTTGGTTCAGTTTTAGTCATGGCCCCAAAAGGTTAACCTTTTATTTCTGGGTGCTTTGGGCAAGTGAGTTGAGGTTTCGGCCAGCCCGGTTCGCAAGGGAGCAATGGTTGTCCACTGGACATGACATCTTGATAGGACAGTGTCGAGATAAGGCACTCAAGGTGGACAGATTCCTCGGGGCCCTGGGTTGGTCGGCTTGCGCATGCGGCCGGTGTGAGCAAGATGCATGAGTGCAGGTGCGCATGTGCATTCCAAGCCGGGTCACTCGCTTGATGCAAGTCTTTGATTGGGCGGGGGTGGATTTGCTTTTGTATGTTTGCGGCCTGTTCCCACGACCATAGATCACTGAGAGATTCGCATGGTCTTTTGTGGCGGCTGTAGGGCGCTTCTAGCGTTGTCAGGGGCTTTGTCGCACCCCGTCCGTGTCCAAGGTTCGCTTTTTGCGCCAGGCTGGGGAGAAAGGGGAGAGACACATGGCCGCAATGTGTTAGGCTCTGGAGCCGGTCAGCATCTTCTTCCAGTAAAATGTAGGCTTTGGGTCAATGAGAACCCAGGATGAATACCCACTCACTGGTTTAGGGGGTGTCCCATTTTAGATGTGAACCTTTGCCTTGGGCACTCCCCTAATCATCCAGGTCGACTAATCCGATGGCGACTTGGTTGGACCGACCTTTTGTCTTGGGGGGGAAATTTGGGGGTTTCTAGTGACTCATTGGATTCGCTTGTTTGCAGGCGGTTGAATTCATCTTGGGATTTGGTTCTGTCGCTTGTCATGGCATGCTGAATGTTTCGTAAACTTCCATGTGCGTGGCATTCTACGGGAAGCCTGTGTGAGTCGTGGCAGCACCTATCTGGCAAGAACATGTGATATGTGCTGGGTAGCCCTTGCAGCAAGTGACCCCGCCAACGCCAATAGGCGCCGATAGCACGCGGCCTCCCGTGCTAGGTAGCCCTCTCACTTGGGTCGTTTCAGTGTCTTTTTGGTCGTAGTCAGTTTTGGGGGGCCGTTTCGTTGGTTCATGTTGGTCGTAGTTGCTGACTTTCTCTCAAGTCAACTCAACTCAACTTCATGAGCCAGTGGCTGCGTCTGAAAATCGAACGAGCAAATTCGGTCGACCGAAGAACTGGGACCAAAGACCAAATCACTCAAACTAGGACCAAAATAATACCGCGCCCCCCATTTACTGAACTAGGGTTTGTTCTGGGACTTTCTTTTTCGGGTGATTGCAGGCGCGGCCTCTCTGAGCGCAACGCAGGCGCGAGTCAGCTGAAGGTGGAAATTGGGATATTGTTGTCTTAAAGTTGGGGGGGAACCCCTGCCAGCACCCCAACAGCTTTTTCCCATGTCGTGTCCTAGGTCTATGTCAGGGTACATTTGGGCGGGCCAATGGAGTTTGGATGTATCATTCTACCGAAACTTTGTTGGACCTCCAAGTTTCAGGGTTGCGCACGTCTTACCGTGGGTTCCACCGTTCGAAGCCACCCATATTCCCCGATGGACGTTGGTGAAGATTATGCTTCTTAGAGGATACCTCAGGTGCTATAGCTGAACTTTTCAACATTCACCGATTGATTGGAGATTGGACCCGCTCCAAGCTTTTGTTTGGGATGTGGGTGACTAAGCCTCTGGGCGCCACAGAATCGGGCGACTCTCAACGAACAGTTGCCGTCGAAGGAGTTGGGTCTCACAAAGGCCGTTCTGCTTTACATTGCAATCGGCTTGGCCTCATGAAGATGACTTTTCCCTTCTTGCTGTCCAGTTCTCATCTTGGAAAATTCCTCAGGGCGGTGACTTAGTACTCTGTACTCATATTGGTTGAACCTCCAGGTGAGTTGCGATGGGATGTTCCGGACATGTTGGCCAGTTGGCGCGGGTGGCCCTGGCAGCTGGCTACTTTGCAGGGGGCCTCGATGGCAATGGCAATCCGCATGCTGGCAGTTGGGCACATGTGACTGACTGGAAATGTCCGACAGTCGATGCAAATTCAGGAAAGCATGGTGCAAATGCTAGGAAGGCCATTCCCCCAACACGTCTGTGCCTTGGATTTTTCGCGCAAGGCGTGCACTTTGCTCACTCCGCCGTTCATGGTAGTGGTTCCAGAAGGCCAGTCAGCCCTTGGCTTCCTTCGGGAGACCTTCGGGCGGATTGGGAATTCCCCAATGTCAATAGCGCTTGCCTGCTGCTACTTTCAGTCCTGGTGTTACTTTTCTGTCGGACTGAAACCTCAAATCAGTGACCAACCATTTGTTTGCCCTTTTTGCATATTTCCATGCCTGACAGAAGGTCACTTTAGGAACCAGGTGTTGCAAGTGCCCTCCCACAAGCGACCTGCTGTTGGTGGGAGGTGTAGAATGATTCCACTTCAATTGGGGCCATTTCTTCTTATTTCTGGCTGGTTTCAGTAAGGACATTTTCCATTGACTGGCTCCCTCGCATCAACATGAGGCGGATTCCAACAGGGTTTTCCAGGAGAATCCTCTAGAAAAGACATTGCCATTGGGTTCCAGCTGCGCCGCTCACTGGAGGCTTGGCCTTCCTTAGCCACATCTGCCCTGGAGGGTGCTGCTGCACGCTTGGGCCGAGGCGGGGCTATGGGGTCGGTGGACTCGCCCATCGGGCGGACTTCGGTGCATCAAGGTGTGTATGTGTGTCATGGTCTTTCGTCAGTGGGTCCTTGCTAGGCTAGGGATGGCAAACCTCTGAAACCAGCTTTAGACAACCTGGATCCTTGCACATGTGTTGCTTGCATTCGGGCGGTTCTATATCGCTACATGCAGAAACGCCATGAGACGCTCGCTGAAGCTTCAGCAGGCGAGGGATTGGAAGCGGTGGAGCTGGCCCACCTCGGCTTCGGAGCGCCGCGCCCAGCGTCGGAGATTCGGTTTGCAGCTCTTCGGCTGGATCTGTCACCTTCATTTTATCGGCTGGAGACCGATCCTTCATTTGATCAGCTGCATTTGTCTCCTTCATGTTTGCTGCTGGATCTGTCACCTTCATCACTTTCAGCTGGAGCACAAGCTTGTTCAGCTATTCATCACCGAGGCGGTAGCTAGCCACTCCTAGCACAAGAATGACCTTTTTGCCTGGACCTCTTTTGGCATGATGTCACGTTTTGAGGTTCACCAAAAAGCCAGCAGACAATTATATTATTTTGGGCTATGGGCACAAGCTGAGGCGTGCCCTGACAATTTGACCAGACCTGCCCTTGGTTGGCACATAAGAACAACTGTGTTTGAATGGGCTTCCCTTTTTGTTCAGCTTCAGTTTGTTGTGCAATATGCTCGCAGTCGCTAGTTCTGACCAATTCCCGCACATGACCGGCGTGTTTTTAGTCTAACGTTTTAGATCTTATGAAGGCCCGCAGAGTCACTTTGTAGATGAAGGTTGGGAGGCGTGTTTTTAGTCTAACGTTTTAGATCTTATGAAGGCCCGCAGAGCACTTTGTAGATGAAGGTTGGGAGGCGTGTTTTTAGTCTAACGTTTTAGATCTTATGAAGGCCCGTAGAGTCACTTTGTAGATGAAGGTTGGGACACTCTCAACCATAGACAGCCACGCGCCGCCTCGCTAACCCTACATTAAGATAAGATTAAAGGACACTCCCAACTATACATAGCTGCGGCCTTGGCAACTCTGTACATGGTGTTGGGTTCACCATTTTTGTGCCGGATTTTATGATTCTGACTTGGGCCAAAAGGGCTCGCCGTACGCGGGATCGCGGGCCCCGGCCCAGGCGGCTCTGTGCAGCTTGATGGACAGGCGCGGATCGATTCGCGAATTAGCGAACGGTTTCACCGGATCTGAGCCCAACCTTTTGGAGAGAGAGGTTTGCCTGAACATTGGCGGATCCTTGCATCCGAGTTTCTGGGTGTCAGTAAGTCACGGGGGGCCTTTCTCCGGGTGTCTTCAAAGACTGCCAGTTGCCTCATACCACTTCTGGGGTGACTTTGATTGTAACATGAGGCTAGAAGTCGCAAGCTCGAGGCTTTCAGGTTGCCCAATTCTCACCGGCGGTGTCCTGGAGAAGTGGAACACCACCTTCTCGTTCTGTCAAGCTCCTCTCTCTCTCTCTCTCTCGCTCTCTCTCTCTCTCTCTCTCTCTCCCTCGCACTTTACCTGAGCTTTAGGCATGCCATGCCACATGTTCCGGCAAAATAATAATTTGTTGACGGTGTCCAAAACTCCGCATCGACTGTCCAAAAAACTTCCAATTTTTGGAATTGGTTGTTCTTTCCGCTGTGGAGCAAGAGGTGAGCCCCTCCAAAGGTGACCTTTTTGGCTTTCTTGGCAAGAGCGCGTCGCTTGCGACACGGGACGGGTCCAACCATTTGCTGGCGAAATGGGCACATGTTCAACATGTTTCAAATCACTGGCCAGGCAAATCGGGCTTGGTACCTAAGGTTTCCCCTTGTGGCATTCCAGTCAAGATTCTCAAGGATCTGATTGGTTTTCCCGGGTCCTTTAGGTAAGTCAGCGAGACATTGGAGAGAGGCACAGGTTACTGTACCACGAGAAGCAGGCGGTGTCTTACCCCCGTCCCTGGTGACTGACATCCCTTCAGATTCTTTCAGCGGGCCAAAGCCACTAGCGCAACATTTCATGAAGCTCAAGTTTGATGCAAAGCTCCCGGAAGAACTGACTGGGTTCAGAGGTTCCGATCGCTTGCATGTTGAAGGCACGAGGGCACCAGGCGTCCAAGATTAAAGAGGTGGCTTGGGGGATTGCAACGCTTGTTGGCTTGCAAGCTTCGACAGGGTCGCAGAAAGAACAAAGATCACTTGTGCGTGTGTGTGGGCGCAAATCAGGGTGGACTTGTTCGTTCCGATTTGAGGCACAGCTTCGGTTTGCCCCTTCCGAAGTTCTTGGGTAACGTTTCTGGACCGCTCCACACGTTTCATACACTTACATAACTTATTGAAATGGTCAAGAAGTTGGAAGCCTGAAACATTTTGGCTTGGACCTTGGAACATTCGTTGTGCACTGGTCTTTGGCTTTCCGCAGCTTAGCTCGACTCCGACGTTCGTTCGGACCCGAAAGGCCATGGGGTCCCTTAGGCGCTCGGCGCTGTCTCAAGCGCTTGCGGCCGTGGCCGTGCTGGCGGCATGCAGGTACCTCACAGAGGCGCTTCGTCGATTTTTGCTTTCTGATAGTGCGTGGTTGCTTGCCTGCCTGCCCGCTTGCTTGCTGGCTGGCTGGCTTGCTTGTTTGATTGCTTTCTTTGCCCTGGGCTTGCCTGCTTTGGTTCGCTTTGCTTTCGCTTGCTTTGCTTTGCTGTGGCTTGCTGTGGCTTGCTGCCCTGTTTCCCTCCCACATCGTGCTCCAAGAAATGAAGCCTGGGAAGGCAAGTCTGCCTGACAGTTTGTTCATCGAGATGTTTCGTTTTTTGGGAGGGGCACCTTTGAGATCCAGGTTACGGCTCTTCGAGTTTGACCTTGGCTTAGGAAGTCTCCTTGTGGTGATCGAAACTAAGTAGGTTTACGCAGCTGACCCAGTTGCCCATTAAAAGTGGCGTTGCTGTTGTTGAGGTGACACACCTCCGCGTGGCAGACATTTCGTTGGAGGCTGGAATCCTCCCTGGGTCGTTTTGCATTTTGTTTTGGATCATCCAGATTGGCGCTGGCTACCTTTATCTTTGCTTTGGCGCTTTTTCACTTTGCTGGTATTTTGCTTGCTTTGGCTTGCTTGCCTTCGTCTTGCTTGCCTTTGGCTTGCTGCTTTGGCTTGCTTGCTTTGCTCGGTTTTCCATTGCTTCGCTTTGCTTTGCTTTCATTGCTTTGCTTATCCTGCTTGCTCGCTAGTTGGGATGTCTGGTTGGTTGTCATGGTTTCGTTTGTGTGTGTTTTGGTTAGTTTGTTTCATTGTGTGTTTGTTATATTATGTTTGTGTGCTTGTTTGTTAGTTGGTTGGTTGGTTGGTTGGTTGATTGTTTGCATTGGTGTGTTGAGTGGTTGGGAGTTAATTTGTGATATTGTTGGTGTTTGGGGGTTGTGCTGTGCGTCGTGTGGTTTCGCTTGTTTCCTTGAGGTGCTGACGTTTGTGGGGCCATCTCCGGCGACCGTCTCGGGCCGTCCCACTCGGAGCTTGTCTCGGGTATCACGTTTGGCCTCGATGCGAGACAGCGAAGGCAACAAGATTAGGGAGCCGAAGACTCTCGGAGCGCAATTGCCTTTTTATCTTTCCTTCTTTTGCCGGGGCTTTGGGTAGACCCCTTTAGCACCAGGAAAAAATGAGAAAAAGAAAAGAAGACACAAAACAAAACAGGATTTCACTCAGGACCTTCGATGCCTCCAACACTGCCTCCATCACCCGCACAGTGGCTGTGGAGTACAAGAAGCGACCCTTCGGAGTGCTCTCCTACGCCCCCAGCACCAACGGCAAGGGTGCCCCGGACCAAAAACGAGACGAGTCTTCCAGGGTCTTTGGCTGGGCGACGGGCCAAGGTGAGACTTGTTGGGTGTGAAACTAATGCTGGACATAAACTTGAACTTATGGTTTCTCGAGTTTTGGCTCATTCAGTTGGGGGGGCGTTTCTTTTGAGTTAGTATTGTGCCCTTTTGGGAGGTCGTTTGAGAAGGAACAAGGGAAACCACACATGTTAGAGGATTTGGATGATGGAGTTTCTTCCCTTTGGAGACGACGAGGGGTCTTTTTTTTTGTGTTTGGGCATCACCAGTGGCGGACCCTTTCGGTTTTGCAGCTTGGGTATCGGTTTTGGGTAGTCCCCTATCAGTTCATAGCGTTGTGGTAACATACTTGGTATTTACGTGAGAGTGGAAATGAATGGAACCTGAACCAACAAACTCCTTGTACTTAGCCAAGTTGTTGGAAGAAAGGTGGCCCACATGCTGCTTGTCCTGCAGGCTCCTTGGCGACCAGGCCCCCTGACCCCGAGCCTTTCGAATCAAGGCATGCCGTTTGCTGTGTGCAACAGAATTGGGAAGTTGTTGCCTGCTCTGGGATGGGGCGAGCAACTCGAATGTAATTGTGCTTGTGCTGGGCTTGCAACCCCTTTGGTTCGAATTGGGGGGCTGTCGACTGCTGGCCCCCCCCTGCTGGTAGGCGGGCGCGCAATCAACTGCAAAGGGATGGGTCAGCGCCTAGTTTTACCCATACACAACCGCGACCCCTCCTTGCACCCTCCAGAGTAGCAAAGGAAGCTTGAAAGCGCTCTTGGTGGGAGGGGTGAGGAGCTCATTAACTGTCCCTCGGCATAGCCAGACGCCCAGGTGCCATGATCTGGAACATGAACGTGCCTGAGCTGCACTCAGCGTATGGACGGACCCTCATGGCAGGTGTCTTACAGGTCACTGCGGTTAAGGATTCACGGCACCGGTTTGAAGTTGGTTCTAGTAATGTGCCAAAGCCATCTACTTGTCCAACAAGACACTCAGACTCAGATTGTTTAGGCCATGATGAGCAGCTGATAAGCAAGGCCGAATGTCACCGCGCATTTCTTGCACCCTAGTATGATTCTCCGGTCAGTGGGTGGATTAACCATGTCATGTAACTATATATATATATATATCTATAGACAAATTATAGCGAGCTCACTGGCCTGAGGCGAGCCCCAAACCCCGAATTACGAGGTGGTTTCCGAAATAAGGATTTTTCTCAAATCTGTGGGGTGTTATTCGGCGCACCGGGGCGCCAAGTGTGGCCAGGTGTGCGAGATTCCGACCCCCGTAAAAAGCTTGAAGGCACATATGTTTGAGACAATCCGAGCCCTGAATTTCATTAACACGGGCATCAGGCTCTCAAAAACCAGCCGTTTCTGCTTATTTGGCCCTAAAATGCTTGCTACCGCACTCGTTTGAGAAAATATGGCCCTTCTCTGTCTCATTAAGACTGGCCTCAAATTCCCAACAACCAGCCGTTTCTGCTTAGTTGGCCTTGAAAAGCTTGAAAACACAAATATAGATGTTTGAGACAATCCGGCCCTTCTCTGTCCCTCATTCAGACTGGCCTCAACTTCTCAAAAACCAGCCGTTTCTGCTTAATTGGCCTTGAAAAGCTTGAAAACACACGCGTTTGAGAAAATCCGGCCCTTCTCTGTCCGTCATTCAGACTGGCCTCAACTTCTCAAAAACCAGCCGTTTCTGCTTAATTGGCCTTGAAAAGCTTGAAAACACACGCGTTTGAGAAAATCCGGCCCTTCTCTGTCCCTCATTCAGACTGGCCTCAACTTCTCAAAAACCAGCCGTTTCTGCTTAATTGGCCTTAAAAAGCTTGAAAACACACGCGTTTGAGCAAATCCGGCCCTTCGCTGTCCCTCATTCAGACTGGCCTCAACTTCTCAAAAACCAGCCGTTTCTGCTTAGTTGGCCTTGAAAAGCTTGAACACACAGACGTTTGAGAAGATGCGGCCCTTGTTTGTCTCTCATTGAGACTGGTCTCAAGTTGTCAAAACCGGCCGTTTCTGCTTAATTGCCCTTAGCAAGCTTGAAGCACACACGTTTGAATACAAAAGTTCAACAATACATCTGGCTCAACCCCCCTCCAATTTTACACTCTTTTAGGAGGCAAGGAAGGCGCCGAAATACGAGGTGCGAGGTGGACCCTTAATTTGCGAGGTAGTATTTTATTGCTACTTGCTTAATAATTCGAGGTACGAGGTAGAAATTATTATAATTTGTCCAGATATATGGGTACCCATATATATATATATATATGTTTGTTATTTATAGTAGTAATGCATGCGATCGTGTAATGTAACCATCGCATGATCATGACGCCGCAAGTTCGGTGGACAGTGCTTTTGCTTTTTCAGGTTCAGCCGAGCCGAGTGGGTGATGTATTTTTGGGCGACCTCAAGGGATGTGACGCTTGCAGACTCGTTCCCCCATGAAGAAGGTTGCTTTCTTGGCGATCCCGTGTTTTCTTGAAACATTACAAATCACGTAGTGAGGTGCGAGTAGTTCCATACTGGAGTATGGTTAGCTCCATGCTGGAATTGCCAATTAAGTGAGAGCAACTTGATTTACGATGTTATTTTCAGTTTCCACTATAGTGTGTAACCAAATATTGTTGTCGCTATGATTTACATGATGTATTTTTCTGCTTACCTACTGTAGTGGAAACTGGAATCCTGGAAGCACAGGGTGGTACTATCGTGGGTGAAGGAGGTGCCTGGGGTCAATGTGTGTTTATGCAGCATTCATCACCCCATACCCTGCCCCCCCCCAAAAAAACAAAATCAAACAAACAGCAACACAACAAACAGGAGAGTGTTTGAAAACAGTCGCGAAAACGGGGTGCTGGCAACGAGTTTATGTCCACAAGGGGCGTGTGGTTTCCACCGTTGGCTTGAGCCGCGGGGCGCGAATTCCGCCCCGCGAGCTTATCGCCCGAGCTCGCGCGAGGAGAACTCCAGATACCCCGGGGACCCCCAGGGCCAGGCCTGGACCGGCGGAGCTCAGAAGTTCATGGCCATCAAGAGCGTGGCTGGCCAGGAACCTCGAAAGGAAGTGGTTCGATCGGAAGAAACCTGCCTGGGCCCAGGGGACGTTAGAAAGACATGCCTCTTTTTTGGAAGGCCCACTTGAGTGGCACATAAATCAATGCGACATAGTGGAAAATATGTTTGACCAATGCACATGAAGCGAGAAAAGCAGCAGTGCAGCATCATGTGGGTGTGTTGCTTGACCTCTGAAAGCCTTTTCTGCCACTTAGACCTTTGCCGCTTGGGTGCGTTTGGCCTGATCACTAAAATTACGTATTGAACCAATTCGTCCACATTGCCAGCGTTGCAAGCAACTAAGCCAGGGCTCGGACGCAGCTTGTGGCGGCTCAACATTTTGTTGTTTGCACAAAGCCGATTTTCTTGCAGGTGCCTTTGCTTCCCAAGCGGAAAAGCAGTTATTGGCGGATGCAGCAGTACTGGAAGAAATGAGTCAATGCACATGGCGGATGCAGCACGAAGCGCCTAATATAAAGGCTCCAATCTCACTCCTTGTCCCCACGGAGTTCCGATGGCCTTGCCACATCCATCATTGCTTTTGAGGCAAGAGCGTCAACTGCTTCACCTGCTAGAGGCCTTTTCCTGCAGTCGTGCGCCGAACTAGGGCCATCATCAGTGAGATCATCACTTGGCACGCCCCAAGATGGAACCGTCCGGTCTCTGCGGGTTCTCTGCATCCCCACCTGGAGATGTCGCAAGGGTCCAGCGAATGTTGTCGTTGCATTCACGGCTCCAGCTGATTTCCCACAACGTGACGTCAGTTGGGAGCAGTTCCCAAGGATCTGTGTGAAAATCGTGGGCCCTTAGCCCTTCATAGCCCTTCTTGCTTCCCAAGCCACCAGAGTCCCAGTACCTTCAACCAAAAGGACCTGTGTCAAAATGTCCAAGCTAGCCCCATGTGCAGCAACTCCAAACCCGAGGGCGTTGGCCAAATTCCCAAGCCAATTTCATGTGCAGCGCCAAACCTCCAAGCCACGAGGACGTGAGCACCTGGGACTTCTGGGACATCATGGACATCTTGGACGACAAGATCCTGGACAACTCCGCGGGCATCTTCCAGTCCAGCGGGGCGGGCGGCATGGGCAACAAGCCAGCTGCGCCTCGGGTCAAAACCGTTTTGGGATCCCATTTTGGTTGGGATTGGCGAACTCACCACCCGTTTTAGAACCTAGTTGAGTGGGTTGGATTGGGATGTTCCAGCTGGGGGTAGGGTTTGGACCCATGGCCCTATATGAATCAACCCCTGTCTTTCTTAATACGGGGAGGGTGGGTGTGGTTTTGGGGCTCCTCCAAAAGTGGTCTGCTTCCAAGCACGAAACCCAAAAGACACCACCCCCCTACGAATAAACTGGGCTGGGGTTGATCAATGTCGGGTCAACATTAGGTAGACCGGAAAGGCCAAAGGGCGGTTGACCCATTGGCTTAGGGCGATTCTTGCAGAATCGGAAGGGGTGCTGTTGAATCAAAAGCATAACGCCGGTTCCCGAATTGGTCAGCCCTCCTCCCTTTGGCTTACGAACGATGGTTTGCACTGTTCCCTTTTGATTGGTGGCTTTTCACTAAAGATGGTCAAACCCAAGCAAATTTGGTTCCCTGTTTCCATCAGGGTTACACAACAACTGGGTGTAAGCATTGTAGCGGATTGAACATCCAACTTGAGAAAAATAAAGGCCATCCCTGGGGATGACCTCTTTGGCATCACAGTGCGATTTTCCACACCCATGCTCAAACAGCCCCGTTAAAAAGCAATCTCTTTTGCTTCTTGAGGGGACCTTTCGGGTTTTCGTTTTTAAAACCAACTTGAAGTCAACGTATACAACCAATGACGACAATTTTGGTGTCTCGCAAAATAGAGAAGCTTCAAACGTGTGCTGATTCATGTTGGGTTCCCTTTGTGCCCCACCGAAAAAGGGGTCTTTTTTCCTCCCTCCCCCCTTTATATATACCCGCGCTGCTTAGGAGCTGCCCGTTTCCATAGAGTACGTTGAGCTGACTGGCCTTGCAAATGAGCCCAGTCCGCCGGCGGGAGGGATGGGCCAAAACATGGAGCAGACCATCGACAGCCGGGACGAGCGCTTCAAGGAGCTTGGGTGGGGGGGTATGGGTATCCTGTGGGTGGAGTTTGTGTCCAAATGGGTGGGCCCTGCGTACGAGGGGGACTGCCCCCCCTGTTGAGATTCATTAAAGGGGGGGGGGTCTGGAAATGGCTGGTTTCTGGGATTTTGGGGGAGGTGTGGATTTTTGGGGGCAAGGATGCTGTGGGGCATGATTTGTGGGGGCCCCAAAGCACTGGCACTGGGATGTGACTCAGAGCGCTGCAGTTGGCAATATGTGAAGAAGTGATATTTGTTTAAGATCCCGAAAAGGAACCACAAGAAATCGTCCAAGACCTTGGGGAGAGGCAAATTTGAACCTCGGTGGTGGCTGAAGAGCTCAGTTTCACCACTGGACGTGTCAGCAACGAGCGAGCAAGGACCTGCCCCGCGATGCGACCATCAGAGAGCTTCTGAGCCGCACTGTTCGGGTCATTTCGGGTCGGGGCGTCCGTCCAGCTGCATCGTTCCGGTGATGCAGAGGGAACTATCGAGGACGCTGAAAACCACTTCGTGTTCATTCGCGCGCCCTGTGACCGGAAGCAAATCTCAGAGCTTGCGGGCTCCAAGATCGTTCAGATCAGGCACCCCTGAATGGTTTGGATTCGAGTACGGTTTTGGGGACGCCGAACCTCCAAACCGCCAATCCAAAGCCCCAATTCGTGGGAAGCTGATCGTAGAAGTACTGGGACCTTGCCTGTTCTGCCTCGCCACTGTGCATAGACCCTCGGGCATTGTTATACTTGAGGTCAGACATGTCAGCTGTCGGCAGGAACCCCTGCAGCATGCCTGTCAGAGTCGTTGTTGAATTCAAACATTCGCCCGATTGGAGGAGTCACCGCCGTTGACACATTTCCGAGCGGCCGTTCATGGCTGCAAGCTGGAAGAGTAAGGGTTTGCAGGTCTCCATTGCTTGGTGGCTCCCAGCCATCCCCTTGGCCTTTTAGCTTTTTAGTGTTTAGTGGGGATTTCCATTTAGCCCAGAAAAAGTTAAAATGTTAGCGGGGGATCTGAGGACAGCCCAGATTGGTGAGCATAGTTTTGATGAGCAATGCCACAAGTGGTCACCGCCCAGGTACAAGATTCCCGTGGCGCCCGCTAGCTACAGGCCCGCGGGGGTGGGGGGGCAAGAAGCTGAACAAACAATCCTCAACCCCACCCCAACCCCCCCAACTCCCCAACCTCCCCAACCCTCCCAACCTCCCCAACCCTCCCATCCGCCCTCCCTCCCCGCAGCCAGCGGCCCTCCCGGCGGTCAGGAGCGACGTGGTGGAGAACCTCCGCAGCGCCGTCGCCAGCATGCCGGAGCCCACCGGCCACGCGGGGCCGCGGCGCCGCGGAGGAAAATTCCAGCGGCGGTTTGTGCTGGTTTGCTGGTTGGTGGGGTTTGTGGGGTTGGTAGGGGTTTCTGGGTAGGTTGGTTGGTTTGCTTTTTGGTGGCTTTGGGTAGTTGGGTTGGATTTTGGTTGGTTTGAAGGATGGTTGGTTTGCTTTTTGGCGGCCTTTTGGGTAGGTAGGTTGGTTGGTTTGTTCGGTTGGTTGGTTGGCTGTTTGGGCCAAAGATGCATTTGCAGGATCACCCCGGGCCTTTTTCAGGTCGGTTTGGTTGAACATATTTGATTTCCGCAGTTGCCATCTATTTTCCAAAACTCACTGGCGGGTTGTCGTTGTTGCTTGGGCATCTTGGGCCAAAAGCAAACGGGGAATACTAAACCAAAGTCAGGTTTGGGCACAATTTCGGCCAACCATTGGATGGGGTCAACAGCATCTGAGACATTTGTTCGAAATGATGGCAGGAAACATTCGCCCGGAGAAACCAAAATTACATCGCCCGCGAAAAAACAAAATCCATCGCGAGCCTCGCACCAACCTGGACATGCACAGCGCATGATCCCGGCACGTTCAGCTGGGGATCCAACTGGAACCTGGGCTCGCAAATCTCAAGCGACACCCCCAGCGTTTCGGCTGCAGAGCGCTTTTTTCCATGCCAGTGCCCATCTTGAGATGTGAATTCTTGCGAACTGGAATCACTTGCCCAGATCTTTGATTTTGTTGGGTTTGTTGTTCGCTCCGGCATAGGTGATTTGGACATCATCGCCCAAACGTGAGCAGTGGACAAACCCAGCTATAAACGCTGAATTTGAGCGAAGTTTAGCTTTATAGCTCTTTATGACTAGTTATTCCTCACACCTGTTTCCCTCTCCCTTGGCGCGCTTCCCACAACATCGTTCACCTTCAAAGAAAAATATATCCCTCCCGCTATCCCGAGTTCAAACCTCCAGGGGCTGGATCTTTAGACTTTAACTTGTTGGTTGACAGAAGGGTGTTTTCCACTAAACCCCAAAATAGTTATTCGCTTTTTTTGCAGGGGGGTCCTTTCAGCCACCAAGGTACATGGGACCTCAGTCCTTGAGCGAGGACTCCATCAGGCAGATGCTGGCCTCCTTTAAGCCGCTCGGCGGTTTTGGTGCAGGGAACGAGGGTACAGCGGTGGGTACAGGATGAAAGGAGATGGAATGTGGGTTTCTGGACTTGGGTCATGGAGGGAGGTGCAGGTACAGCTAGTTGATTACAGGGTGATGGTGTTGATGGCGAAATTTGAACTGGATGTGGGTAGATAAATTGACAAAACCAAAATGATGGAATTGTGCCATGCACTTTGGCCCAGTCCTTCAAACATGCGATGTGAACCCTGCTTGTAGTTCCACGTTCTCATTGAGGAAATCGAAAACAATGGCATTGGCGATGCACCGCCTCCCCTTGCGGCATGTGGGATGGGTAGGTTCCCGTTTCTCCTTTCCAGTGGTTCAAACATTGGTTTTGACCGAGTTTCCTCTAGGCGCGGTGATGTTTCGTCCGGACATTAGGGTAACCTATCAGTGGCAGGCTGTGGGGTGGACATTAAGGGCTTCACATCCAGAACAACATGGGCGCTTCGCGCCCAACATAAGGCAACATTCCAGGGGTTCCACCACGTGCCGTGTACGGCGCTTGCGTAGAGTGTTTGGGTTTCCCAGTTGGGTGTGCGTCCATTGAGGGTAATTTCCCTTTTCACCTTGGTTTAAAGGGAAACTGCCAGGACATCCACCATGATTTGGGTTCCCGTTGTTTCGGGAGATACCCAGCTAGCTCTGTGTCCGCTATGTTCTTTTCTTGTCAGACTGGCCAAGGAATGGGCAAATCTTGCCGATGAAGGATGCTTACAAGCTGGCCATCGATGCATATGACCTGCTGGTGAAGGAGAAGACCCTGGGACGAGTGAATGTGCCGGTTGGACAGAAGGTGACTGCCCCATGACTGCACAGCCTGCCAGCATGCGGCAAAGTGACTAATGTTGGCCCACGTGACTAATGACCCCTGTTTATGAATAGGGGGGTGGAGGCCCATCCAAAAGTGGTCTGAATCCAACCACTAAATCCAGGAACCCCCATAAACAGGGGTCGATTGATTAGAAGGAACCACCAAACAGGCCTTGGCCTGCAGCGCATACGCGGGTTCTCCGATTCGTATGGCCGGTTGACTCTTGAGCTACCAATCCCTTTGGCGATTCGAGCCATGGCTGTTTCGGCAGTGGCAACCAGTCCGTGGAGTAGCTCCATGGATCCTCGAACCCAGTTGCCACATGCCAGTCACATGGGGATAGAAGCGTTCCGGGATTTTTGTTGCCCTCAGGTGGTGGGAGACCTGCACGGCCAGCTCTTCGACTTTGACCACATGCTGTCTTTGGCGGGCTTCCCCTCTCCCAACAACCAGCCACCCGACGGGGGAACAAATCGCGCGGGGAGTGCGGGAGGGCTCGATCGGGGCACAGCGGGGGTTGCTACTGATTTTTTGTTGCAGGTTCCTTCGGCGCAGCGCGTTTACCCCAGGCGGGCATCCAATTCAAATGTCCAGAGATGTCTCGCTTGAACGGGCGGAAACAAAAACAGAAAAGCCCGATGTTTGGACAACGCGGAATGGATGTGATGACAGAATAAAGCTTATCAGATCAGGTTGCTGTGCTGCCACAGGCCGGTAGTTCCTTGCAAAAAAGCCCGAGACTATTTGTCCCTGATTTTACAGCACTCTATGTTCTATAGTTGGCAGTTGGGACTTGCTCCAATGGTTCAGGCATCCAGATGGTTCAATGCACTGATTGCATCAGCGCATTGGCAGGGCAATGCCATGCTGTCGGGAGGGTCTGCTTGACACACTGCGTGCGCTTGTACCCGTTGGAACCACATGAGTGTTGTTTGGTCTGCACCCTGCATGAAGGGTTCCTATTGTATATAAACCTGCATGGCACATGATACCCTTGCAGCGGGCCTTTCGGAGTTTGCACGATACCATTCTGGTACCAGCAGCTGTTGGAAACACAACGTGCTGCAATGACTCCTTGAACCAGACCCTCCGGTATGCTGCAGCAGTTGCTTGGCTAGACCCGAAGCAAATTACAGTTGTCCCGCAGAAGTCCAAGATCGACCAGTCCTTCTCGAGACGGGCATTGAGCAATTTGCCTTCCACAACGGGTCTGGATGTACTACAAACTGCGGCCACGCCTGAGCTTCTTTTGTCCCATGCCAAAGTCCCACGCGCTTCATGGTGAGTGCTCCCACTTCCCGGAGCCCGGGATCCATCTCAACCTTCGAAAAAACGGAAGGCGCGTCCGAGGCAGAGGAGTCCTTTTGGACTGTTCTGCTCGAAACATAGATGGCGATTCCTACCTGGTGGTCTAATCATCCACCAGGGCCATTTATTTCCCCTAAAAGGCCATTCAATCTCAACCGGAGAAGAAACAAACAACGGAAGGCACACCCGAGGTTTCTCTTCAACGGGGACTTTGTGGATCGTGGCCCCTGGAGCGTCGAGGTGATCTTCACCTTGCTGGCCTTCAAGGCGATGGAGCCATTTCTTCCCTCGACTGCTATTGTAGACATTGGGTTTGATCTTTTCACTTTAGCTTTTGTATTCCATCCCCTGGAGTTGTCGCCAGGGTTCCCTTTGGTTTGTTCGGCTCGAATAGCCGCTCCAGGTGCCTTGACTGCTAATGGGTTTGATCTGTAGGCTTTAACTTCTTGGTTGAAATAAAGGTGTTTTCCACTAAACCCCAAAATAGTTATTCACTTTTTTTGCAGGGGGGTCAACAGCTCCAAGTAATTTCCAGCGATCCTTCTTTCGGGAGTAATTCGTTGAACCAGCCCCGAGCACTCGCTGAACAAAGGATTCATTAGGGGTGCGCGGCTTGATACGGACGTGCGGACGTCTCCATGGCCAAGTATTGTAGGCTCGAAGCGAGCTCGCCAGGGTTCAGTAGCTTAAGCGGAAACCAGGCATCTGGGCAGCGTGCTTCTTGAACCATGCGCTTGGCAAAAACAAAGAGAGAACCCCGCTAAGCGAGTTCTCATGGCGCAACTCTGCCGACCAGGGGGCAACGAAAGCAGAGGGCATCAATGAAGCCCCCACCTCGGCAGTTTGCTAAGAAATGGTTTGTAATTTGCCTCCGGTAGGGCTACTTTGTGGCCGTTTGACGGCCATCGGGAAGAGTTCCTTTTGGGCTGATTCAAACATCGCCTTAGGCCGAACGCTTCTGTGTGGCTGATGCTTTCAGTGGACAAAGGACCTTGTTGATGGACAGGTCTGTGTCCAAGCAGAATCTGTATGCTTTATGGCTATCTGGTTGCATCTTTACACTTCTACTTTTTGGGAAGGGGGTCGGTGTTGCATTGGACCAACACAACATATTATCATTTTTTGCAGAGGGGTCCACAGCCATCAGCCCAATCCCACAGAAATGCGCGCCGAAGTCACCTGGGGAGTCAAAGTCAATTTTCCTGCAAACCCGCGAAGGGAGTGACGCTGAAACCTGAAAACCAAAAAACGCTGGCCAAGTGAGTTGTCGCTTAGGCTCCCCCGAGTTCATGTTGGAACCCGGGGAAATATGCATAATCACTTTGAACCTTCTACTTCTACCTCGAAAGTGAAGAATCCCTCGGGCGTGGGGACTTTCGCTTCGGTGATCAGTGAGTCGATTGATGGGTCTTGATTGCAATCCGCGCCCAGTTGGTGAGGCAAGGCACTGGAAAGGAGGCTAGCTATTTCACAGGAGCCACAATTCTGATTGATTGCCTGCCACATGGCTGTGTCGACGATAGGGACCCCTGTTTGGCAGGGTTTAGCAAGGGGACCATTCAACATGCAAAAACTCATTTTAAAGGTTGGGTCCTACAAGTGACAAGTACCCATCTGAGTTGTTAACTTCCGTTTGGTTTCTTCTTCTTTTTTGTAACAGTTCCAAACAAGGTACCCATAAGGAAAAAGGAACCAGACTCACCGCAGGTGTGGCAGCCGGGCCATGTGTTCATGAACCGCGGCAACCACGAAGCAGAGATGGCCAACCACTTCTATGGCTTCTTCGGAGAGATCGAGGCGGAATGGGAGTTTTCGAAACCAGTGGCCTGACACCCCTGAAAGAAAAGGCTTGGCTGTGGGTCTAAAACATGTACCGTAAAATGGCACCTTGGCAAATGGAACCAAAGACTAACACCTGCGTAACCTGGTCGCGCGTTACCCTCTCTCCTGCTAACGTGGCACCTCACAGGGGGTCCCTCCAAGAGGAAAATGATCTTCCGTGCCTACAGGTGCCATGTTAGTGGGAGAACAGGCTCAGGACCGGGATTGATTTCGGGAGGTTTTTTGACCCTTCGCCTAAGCAAGGGGTTCCATGCGAATTAGCTTTGGTCGTAAGCCAATGGACAGGGGGAAACGGCTTGGCTCGCCAGGTGAAGTATGAGAAGCGCATGACGGACCTCTTCGCAGAACTGTCCCCTGGCGGGCTTGTGCTTGGATGGGGTTTGTGTCTTCTGTTAGGGGACAGAGGCAAACCACCATCTGAGAGATCCCCCAGCCAGAGTGCGGAGTTAGGGTTGCGGAGCTAGGGTTCCAGGCATTGTTGATGAATATTCCTTTGGCTTATTTCCTATGGATCGAGTTTCCAGACTTGCGAACTAAGGTTCCTTTCCAAAAACCTCTTGTTTTGAATCTGGGTTGGGGCTCTTTTTTTCTAAAAGCATTGAAGCGAGTGGGGAGGGCATGTCTAGAATGTTGAATTCATCTTCTGGTTTTGATTGTGGGTGAAGCTTGCTGTGGTTGGCAGCTGTTGGTTCGGAGATACGATGCCCTAGCAAAAGCGCACAAATGAAGACTGCAACTGGCGGGTTTGTGGGTTTGCATAGTTTGCATTATCCTCCATTTGCAGTCGTCCACAAAGACTCCATTTTTTTTCTGGAAATACCCGGCTCTCAGTATGTCTCCAAGACTGGTTGGTGTCCTTGGTTGTTTCCCCATCTTTCAACCGAGGTTTGCCAATTTTGGGACACCCCCTCCCCATCCCATCCATTTCCCGGTCCCTTCGGCGTATGGGCTGTGAGGTTCCGAGCCACGCCCTTGTGCCACGTGATCAACAACGAGGTCTTCGTTGTGCACGGCGGCATCCCAGGCGCTGGTTGCGGAGTGTCTTACGCGGTTTTGCGATTCGCCCTCGAATCGAAGGCGAGCGTCGCCGATTTGATTTGAGAGGTCTTATTTGAAGGGGTTCCTTGCTGGTTGCTTCCATGTTTCACCCGGACAAATCAATGTTTGGTGACTTGAATTAGTGAGTGAGCGGGATGTTCATGGTGTTCAATGCTAAGGTTCTGCGTTTGCCAGCCCAGCGCTTGTATGTAGGGCCGTTTGGCGCGGTGCTTCTGATGCAACCGCACACGGATTAATGCTTCCACACTCACGTGAACGTTAGTCGCTCCATTTAGTTTGTTGCATTGCCTGTTCCCGCTCTGAACCCCATTGTTGATTTACTTTTTGTTTTGGCTTCCCTATCTTGCCCTTTGAAGGGAGCCACTAACCGAGGGCTCCCGAAACAAGACAAGAATTTGTTTTCGTCCGGCAAGGCCCGGACCCTCGCGTGTGGTGGAAGGGCATGGACAATCAGATTAGCTTCGACGGCCGGCAGATCCAGATCAGCCTGTCTGCACCTCATCCGCAGTTGGAGGTCTGTGGCCATGAGTGACCCCTGGATCAACCCCCGCCCCCCTGGTGCCAGGAATCCATCACCAAAAGAATCCTGAAAGCAAGCGTTATCCCATGGATTTTCGATGGCTTTCCCAGCTTCTGGGATCAAGCCTGAAGAAGCAACCTTGCATGGAAGGCCCTCCATTTGACAGGTCCTGAGCCCGGCTGCCCTGACCTTTCGGAGCTGAGTCCCATTGCCCTAGTTCCAATTGCTTAGCCTGCCCAGTTCCATGGGATTCCATTGGTCTCGCATCTCACGTAAGTCAGGAAATCGAGAACTCCAACCGGTTCATGGAGCCCAACCCGGATGACAACCCGCTGATGGTGGACCTTCTTTGGTCGGACCCCAAGGGCAAGGAGCCTTCGCCAGCCCTCGCAACCTCAGCCATTGGTGGCCAACCATTCGCACCTATCCTGGAGCGTGCCACCCCATAGGTGACCATAGGTGGCTTAAGATGTTGATTTGAAGGGGAGCACAGCCTCTGGCGAAGAACAGACAGGCTTGGTGCATACATTGAATTGTTGTAATGTTGGTGACGTTGGTGGCCGTCTTTGTCAAGTCGTTGCAGAGTTTGGCGGCTTTGAGCGCTTACCAACCGCTGCCCGCAAAACTGACCCGCTTGTCCATCGGCCAGGACGGTTACGGACCATCCGGACGAATGTCATCGGGCATCTACTTGCTTCTGAGACGGCACATCGTTTCTGTCGAGCGTGCGTTGCCTTTCTTCACCGAAGGACGTAGTGGTTGTTTGGAGGGTTCCGGGAAACACGTGTCACTGTGAAATGTTAGATTGTTAAGCAATACTCTCTTCGTCGTAGTTGTGCTGGATTGCAAGTGAACTGCCCCGAAGGAAGGCGTGCGTTTTTCACGCGCGCGCGCAAGGCGTCGGATATTTTGTTCGCCACAATTGGGCAAGTCCGGAGTGCGCTACGGTGTTCGGAGATGTTTGTGCCGCCGCAGCGTTTGACGCAAGACCTCCAGAAGCAAGTGGCAGAAATGTATTGGCAGCGTCCCGAATCATTGCGTACCAAAACTGGGCGAACCTTCTCTGTTGGGAGGCCACACTGAGGTGGTGACATGACATTTTGTTTTGAGGTACCCCACGTTTGGCTTTCCGATGAGTACTTTGAACAGTCTCCATGTGTGGCTGACTATTTCTGCTTTGTACTTGCTGCCCCGCGGGCAAGTACGCATTGGCTGTAGCTATTGCTCCTTCATGGCCAGCAAGCTCTGCAGCGTTCAGGAAGCATTCTTGCCGGACACCTCAAATCCGGCCTTTCAGGGGTCTTGCAGGGTATATACGACAGCTCCGCCACAAGGTTGCTAGATCAAATCGGTCTCCACCCACTACCCAGCCAGCATAATCAGCATAATCATTTGCTCGGCCTCCGGCCCTAGGATCCCCACCCGCCTTTTAAGATGGAATTGGGAGAGGGGCATACGGAAACACCCCGCAGCATTTCACTTTGGCATCCCGTTTCCCTTCATGGCTTTGGGAAATTTGAACTGGGGGCCCAAGTCCCCTGTGCAACTGCCCACCTAGAGCTTACTGCAAAGCTTGCAAGGCACAATACCTGACAATACAGATAAAGGTGGTTACCAAATAGACCACAAGCGTGCACCCAAACTGCAAGCCCGCGTGTCCTTGGTCTCGGATGTAGGTTCGGTCCTGACGTCAGCCGAAACTTTATGGAGTTCAACGGCCTGCGGATGACTTTGCGGTCCCACGAGGTCAAGGCGCAGGGCTACCGCTTCGACCACGAGGGCGGCTCGACTCGACTTCTCGAGGGACGGGAGGGTTTTTGTTTGCACGCGGGGAGTGTAGTGAGTGTGGTTGGAGTTGTTTTTTTTCCCGTCTCCTCGGGGTGTGATTTGTTGGGATGCCGTTGTATCATTTCATTGAGAAGAGGTCCCCATAGACCCTCAAACTATTCTGAAATTGGGGAATTGCCACAATATCGTTACAATGTCCCCACTCCCTTAGGGTCCGAAAACATTTGCAGAATGTAATTTGCATTTTGCGCCTTTTCCCCCCTCAACAAAAAAGCAAGTGGACCCCACCGGTGTATATTGCTGGTGCAAAGTGCGGCTTGACACCTGGGCGTGTTGAAGTTACCTTTGTTTGTCCGGTCATCGGAGGCGGCGTGCAAATAATGCTGGCGGGGGGCGGGGCGGGGTGTCGCAAAATGTAGATGATGGCTGGTGGTGCAGATGTGGCGCACGCGCAGAAGCTTTTGAAGGCATTGAGCATGGGGTAAGTTCATGAACGGTTATGTGTGCGGTACCTTCACTGATAGGTCCACCAGCGTCCAAAATGTAATCTTACAATTTGGCAGGTTTGCAAACCATATACAATCCCTTCATTCTTTAGGTGGAAATTGCCAGAAAATGCAAGTTACCTTTCCAGACATCCCCCCCCTTTAGGGGGGTGGGATGCTACAGTTGGGGCATATCCAATGTGTGTGGGTGGTTAGCGGGTCCTGCCCGGCAGAGAGCTCTGAGGTCAGTACCCGCTGATCACCGTCTTCTCGGCGCCCAATTACGTGACTCGGATGCAAAGGTTCCTTGGGCAGGGGACTGTTGGACTTGTGCTCATGAGTTGAGGCATGCTCTTTTCTTCTTTTTTTTTTTTGAGGCCGGCCCAGTCTTTAAGGCAAAGCATGCACAGCCACAAAGAACGGGCAGGAATCAAAGAGTTCATCAATCACGGTTCCATACAGTGGCGTAACATGCATGCAGACCGACGGGGATGCATTGTACATGCATACACCGCAATCAACAATATTTGCAACGAGGGCAGCATTTAGGCACAGCCTGGAATCTGTCCCACTCGGATACTGGGCGCTTGTGACAGGTTCAGCATGACATGCGCTTGTGGTTGCCTAAATGCAGCTTCTTTCAGCCTTTGATTTGCCTGATGAGGCAAGGCATTTGCTGGATGCCTTTGGGGAACAGTTCCTGCTTGCATGGCTTAGAGGGCCTCCATGTGCTTGGAACATAAATATGGAGGGGGGCATTCGCCCCGTAAAGGACCCCATTTTTTACCCTGGTGGGCCCGCTTTCTTAATAATCTGATTCACCATGTAAAGGGAGCCATTGCAGCCTTAGAGTGACCGCTTGTGATGAAAAGGCCAAGGACCTTAAGGGCCACAGTCTTTCCATTGCTCCTGTGAATCAGCATTGGGCCAGCTCAAGGTGAGGCTACCTGCCAGCATTCCACACCCCACTCACATCAGCCAACATTCCTCTTGATCGCAGCAATTCCTCGCTAGATGCTTAGAGAGCAAAGACGCACTGGCAAGGGTGAAAAGCATCTTTGAGCGATGCTCAACGATGCTTAGAGATGAGTCGCCCAGGGGGTGAAAATCGAAACGGATCCAGGTGGACAAGGCCGGCAACATGGCCTCGGTGGCGGTGCTCACCAACGACGGCACCAAGATGGCAGGAGCCACGCGTTCACCTGCGGGGCCCCCCACCGGGGCCCCAGAAAACGGTTTGTTTGGACAGGGCTCCTTAAAAGATACATTTTGCCCATTTGAAACATGGCTTTTCCCACCAACATGAAGGGAAACCACCATTTACAAGGCAATGTTCAGGCGTAGAATGGAAGGGTCAAAACGAAAGGGATCCCATTGTGGTTGGGATTGGTGAATTCGCCACCCATTTTAGAACCCATTTTAGTGCTTTGGAATGTTCACTGGGGGTACGATTTGGATTTCGAGCCATGGCCATGGCAACCATCTGCAGGGCCCGAGTTCGTGCAGTACTCCGCGCAGCCGCACCCCGACGTTCCCAGCGGTGCGTACGCGGTGGGTGGGCCTTTGCACCCTGAGGCGGCAGCCGCGCGGTAGGCGCAATCCGTTTCGGGCGAGTTGGGTTGCGCCACAGATGCCACAGATGCAATTTTGGCGAAAACACAAAACGATCACCTTTACCCGATGTCCTTTGGCTATACAAGAGGTTTCGCACGTTGCTCATATGGTTCCAGGACGGAACTCAGCACGGTTAGACACTTAATGGGACTTCGTAACTTAGGGCAGTTGGACACTGGCATCTGCACTTGAAATGAAGTTACACTCTCAAGTGCCATGTTCTTTAATTTTGTCAAGGCTGCAACAGCCGTTTTTCGTGGATTTTCCCATGGCGTTGAGCCCAGCCGGAAGCAGCTAGCAAAAGCGCGAGTGTGGGCGTGTGACTTTCGAGCGAGGTTTCCTGTGCTCCAAGATTGGTTGGCACTAAGACGACAACAACCTCAGGGTAGTTTGCCCAAAAGTCATCTGGATGTCTCCTCCATCACGTCCCAATCGACCAAGGGTTTGCTACTCCTGCGCTTCACTCTTCCAAGGATAGGAACAATTGCATGACCAGACACATTTTGGGAAACGCGCTGAAATAAGATCTGAGGCTGGACAGAGCGCAGTTTGCTACCAGCAACAGCGCTTGCGCAGGAATTGGAACATGTCGCCGGGTTGATCGAAAAACCAGCTTTTTGTGGCATACGCGTATGCTCGCAGGAGTTCGAATATGTGAAAATAATGGAAGAGAATGGCGGGTCCATGCAGCGTTGACCCTGGTTTCCTTCAAACAAAACTGCCAGTTTCCCACTTCCCAACTCAAGCATCCCCGCCCCTTAGAAATGGTTTATTGGGGAGGGTTCGTGTCCTGGTGGATTCAATTAGGGCAGCCCATGTGCTTTGAGGGTCCAGGTGCATGTAAGTCCCCATATGGGCCATGTGCCAGCTGTTTTGGCAGTGCCACCGTGCGCTATGCGTACCTTCCCGACTTCTTTTTCGTGCCAGGCCCCTGCAGCCCACGCGACAGGTGCTCGGAGCAGTTTTCCGGCACCCGTGGGAGGCGAGAAAGAGCTGTGGCAAATGGGGGCAGGTTGCTACTTCCTCGGATTTTTTTTTGGCTGGCCACTTTTGGTGATACTTATTGAATCCCGCAGGCCACTTTCTGTCGGGAACCCTCCAAGTGAGACATGCAGTATACAGTATGGGTCAGGTGTCACTGACTTTCAGGGACCAGGGCTGCGGTGATTGTGTGTGGTTTTGATTTTGGCCTCGGCAGAATCTTGGCGAGTGAAGGATTTGTCAGACTTCGGTATGAGGTGCGAGCTGCATATTCAGTCACCAGCAGTGATGCCATCACACACGCAATTCAGCATACACACAATCTCAAAGAGAGCAATGATGGCCGATGAAGCTTTACGTTCAGTGGAAGACTGCCAGACTGCACAACCAAGCACCGGCACAAGCAACGTTGTCCAACAAGGACAACGCAATGATTCGAGGCAACAACAACTTGAGCGACATCACCATCATGCAGCATCCTCACCAGTAACAGCCTTTGGTTCTTTGAATCTTTTCTCTGGTGCGCGGGGGGGGGGGGGGGGGTTGTTAGGGTTCATGCATCCACAATTCGCCATATGCCTTGGCAGGCGGCTGGCACTACACAGCTGCTCGCAGCTGCTTACCTGTAATTATGTTCGAAAAGAGGCCAGCGAGGGTAAGAACCAATGAGCCTACCTGCCTTGTTGTTTGGTTCGTACCATATTTGGTAGCACCCGGGTTTCCTTTTTGCTACCCTTGTAACCAAGGGTACGAGCCAGAAAGCCAGTAGCGCCGTTGGCTTCAGGATGGTCTATTTTCTTTGCTCATGACTGCTTTCGAGTCTTCCACCAATCAAACCCACAGAAATTCAAATCCCCGACAAACGCCGCCTTCTATTCTCAAAGTGGCAATGCTGAGCCGGTGCTACCCTCGATCATATTTGGTTCAATTGGCGAGAGTGTCGGACGTGTCCACTTTAAGGCGATTTCTCTGCACATGGCAGTTTGCCGATCATAGGCTGCTCACACTCATTGTTTCCTTTGGTGGGGCTGCGGCTGGCGGAATCGTGATTGCGTCCTTGTTCCTATAGTCTTGTTCGTGACGCGCTCAATGTCGGCAACGATTTGTGTGGTGGTTTGTACGCCAGGGTTGGCCCAACTCTTCTTATAGGTTTGAGGTGTCATCCAAGTAAGACGCACATCGTCACGTACTTCACGCACTAGTGGCCCGTGGCCTTGCGCAGTATATGCGACATGTATATATGAATATGATTGAATATGTATACGTAGGTACATTAAATTCACATTTGTATATATATATATATATGCACAGATACACACCATAAGGTACGAAATACCAGACAAAAATCAGGAGTCCAAAAACCAAACGGTTTTGTCGCAGAAAAAAACATCGTTTTACAAGATGATTGTTTTGCGCACGGGTTTGTACGGTGTTTGTACGGGAAACTACGGTGTGGTGTAGGGTGTACGTGCTGTCTACGGGTTTTTTACGGGTCCAAATTCGGGGGAAAAAGCAGCTTGTCCTGCCAGAACCAGGTTTTTGGTGCAAAGCTGAAAAACACAGGTTGCTTGGTTCTGGCAGGTTGTTGGGTTCTGACCCACCAACCCTACTGATTCCTGCTCCTTCCTCTTCTTAGCCTAGCTGCTTCTGCTGCAGGCTTTTTCCCCTGAGTCCCTGAGTTGGTGCACCAGCTTGTTTGCATTCACCAGTGGGCGTTGCTCTGCAAGAATCGTCTTACTTGCCTCCCTTTAAGAGAGCTTACCTTGGGCCTTAGGCGTGAGGGCTCGCACAGTTGGGTGGGCTTGGGAATTGCAACACCCGCCTTTCAGCTCTCGGGATTTCTTTGCAAGGCCCGGCTTTCCGCTGGGCGGGCGCCGGGTGAATGCAGTTTGTTGTGCGCCCTGAATGGGGGCAATCGTAGAGTTTGCTGGACCATTGGGAGTGTTCAAAGGGCAAACCAGGGGGTAACCATCCGTTTTAGGGGCTCTCCGTTAAAGACACTCGGTCCTGGGACCGTCGCTCGGCCCAAGGAGAGATCGCAAGCAGGACTCTCGGCTTTTCCCCGCTGGGGGGGGGGCTGTGGCTGTTACAAAACATGAAACAGAAGGGTTCAGTCATAAAAGTCACAGCGAAGAAAGTACCCGCCTTCCCCTCATGGTGGCATAGCTTCCAATTGATGTCCTTGGACACATAGGCTTGCAGTAGAACCAGTGTGTCATGCATACAGCTGGTATATTGTGCAAGCTGTGGCATGTCCAACTGATCCGGAACCCGGACTCTGGAACTTCGTACGGAAGTCGATGGCCATCGGCTTTGCATGTTGCGCAGGCACACAAGTGTATGCTGACATGTTCCTTGGGCCGGGCCAAAAAAAAGGAGGTCAGGTGGAAGTAGAAGAACGCCCCACAATGGGTTTGTGTCAAACTTGGGGTACCCCAAGATGGGTGGTGTTCCTGCGATTTTCCCTTGGTTTCCATCCTAAAGAGTGCACCCTTTAAAAAAGGGACGACTATTCAGTGGCGTATGGCGAGGCTACCATAAGGTTCCACAGTTCACCGAGCCGAGGTGTACACGGCTCACCTAGCAGCTTGCTGGTTGTGCCGGGCACTCAGATGGCGGCCTCGGGATTTCTATGGCTCTGAGTCATTTTGAATGAAATAAGCCTCAACGAATCACCAACATGTGACTTGCGCACGATGGATCCGAAGGAATGAATGTGGTTGGCTGCTTTTGTAAGGGAAACTCACGATGGTTGCAGGGAGTTCACCAACCTGAATAGAGGCATCCAAATGGTTGAAGTCACCGGGTGAGTTCTTCGAGTCACGACCTGCTTGGAGAGGAGTTTGCCGGCTTGCTGGTCTGACCACATGGCTGTTAGATAGAACCAGACCGACCCAATTCCCAAGCCACAAATCAGGGGGAACATGAACGCAAGCTTGCACGAGGGGCACAGATGTTCTTCCACCCTTCTGGCAAGGCCTATTTGGCGCAAGCCACGCCCATCGCCTTCAAGCCAGCACGCCCTGCGTGCTAGTAGATGTGCACATGTGCCTTTTGGCCATGACGCATTTCACTTAATCATTTGACGTGCTGAGGCCAGCAGCATCCATTATCACTCAAGAAAACCTTGATCATTGCACAGTTTACAAGACAACGTGTCACAACTGCAAGCTCTCTCCTTTGTCACGTGCTTGGGCCTCATGTCGTCCATGGCCCTCCTGGACCAGAAGCCATGGCCTCGGCGCCGCGTGTGTCTGTGGCTCGCCGCCACGGCGGCCGCGGCCGCGGCCGGGGCCGTGGTGATGACCTTCCACGCGCCGCTGGGCGCGCCGGCGGCGCTGGCTGCAGCGCCCAGCGTCCTTTTGCCCTGCGGCGGCTCGGCGGAAGAGCCGAGGTCACCTTGGGGATTTACGAGTTCAGGTCTTGGAGTTGTCAACAAGAAAGTAGGAGTGTTAAATGTGTCCCTGATTGATTGAGAAAATGAGTGAGGACTGGTAGCTGTGGCTTTTGCTTGCATCATCGGCCAATCGAGGAAGGCATTCTGATTTGGCATTGTTCCTTTTTTTGAAGCATAAAACCTGTTTTGTTGTTCTTCTTTTTTTAAACAAAATCAACTGTTTGTTGTTTCTTTTTCTGGGGTGGAGGGGTGACCGCGCCATGGCTGGAACTTGCTGAGAGATGGGCCAATTTCTGTGGACAGCCATGGTGGGCAAGCTTCGGATTGTGGCAACCTTCTCAGGGAGAATTGGGGCAAATCCGTGAGAATCCCCCATCCGAAGTAGATAGTAGATGACTCGATGGGATGGCTCGATGGGAATAGGTCCCCAAACACCACAAGTTTCAGGTCCGAGCCCTCACCCCATTTGCCACCTGGCTTCAACTCGTCCACCACGCGCTTCGCTTTTTCAGGGTTGCTAGGTTGCTAGTGAAGCGGCCAAGCTCCAAGAAATCAACACCCCAATCGCCCACTCTCCTCTGAATGTTTTCCTCGGGAAAACTGCGTCAAGCCTGGTGCCGCTCGATCCTGTCTTGGGATGTTGCCTTTCCATGGTCGCTCCAAGGCGGTTGCATCACCGGCGCATGGGAGGAAGGCTGGGGACAGAAAGCAGGGCACAGTCGCAGTGAGCAGTTGCTTCACTTGTTTTGGATGTGCCTGGCCCGTTTTTCATTTAATAGTTTTTATTTACTTATTTTGAGGGGGGTCCTTCATTTTATTCATTTGGCTGCGAACCGTGTGCCTGAGATACCAAGTTCGGCTTGGATACGGATGCCCGGGCCCCGGGGCCAAAAGCTCATGAAGGCCTTTGGGTTGATTCGCAGATCTCCAGTCTGGGGCCGTATCGCCAAACTGGCGTTTCGGCTTGAGCTAGGGCCTTTGGCTTTTCGTTGGGCGCTGCTCCACCGTGACTGGATGCCACGGCAGAGAGAGAGAGAGAGAGAGAAAAAACATGTGTGGACCCCCAAAAAAATACCGAAATGTGGTCGAACTTCCCCGCCTTAAGTGGGCCGGCAATGAACACCGGCCCCCCTTTTGTTGGTCGAATTTCCCGGCCGCGGCTCAGGCCTCGCGGCCTTCCGCGGCCTCCGCTACGGCGAGGCCCCGCTGGCGCGGCGGCGCTGGAAGCCCGCGGCGCCGGCACAGTGCGGCGCGGAGGTGCTGGCGACCCACGACGGGCCCAGGTGCGAAGCGAGAGACGCCGGACATGGCGTTGATCAGGGAAACCAACTACCTGGATCGCCAGTTGCTGCTTTTTGTCCATCCACTTTAAAACCAGCAACAGTGACTGAAAAATGCAGCAACTTGGCTCTCCAGGTAGCAGGGATACAGGGGGAACCAGGGATACGGGAGGATTCCCCCGTTTGATGCACCTTGACTAAGTTTGATATGGGAAATGGCGCCAAGGGAATCTTCCCATATCCCCGCCACCTCCGTATCCCCGCTTGTTCGTTTGTCCAAGGGCTGAAATCCAAATGAACATCCCAATCCCAACTAAAATGAAATGGGTGATGAATTCATCTATATACCCCAAAATGGGATCCCATTGATTTTGACCCACAGGCACATGGTGCGATTAGAAGTGCGAGAAAAAGACTGGAAGTGGCGATGTGGGAAGGCGGTTTTAGTGACCTGCCCGTGACCTACCTGCACATCCATCAGCCATTGTCAATTGTAAGTGGTACGGCCCAAAGCGAAGGCGTACCTTACTCCTTTAGTCTCCATCAGAAGCTATGTCGACATTCGATTACACCACTCCAGGCACCAAGCGGCAACAAAATCCACAGGATATTTGCCGAAGCCCATGCTTCTTGGTGCATTTGTTTCTACTTTCCTGTGCTTTGCTAAGAGTCCCACGGAAATTCCAGTCGACTTTTTCTGATTGACCTGTCAGGTGTCGACAGGGAGGTGCCAGCGATAGCGAGGAGCGGCAACGATACGCCGTTCCTGTCATGAGTTTGGGGGCAAGCACAAGACGCCGATCAACCTGTCATGTCATGCTTCATTTGCTCTTCGAGTCAATCTTCAATACCCAAGTCCCAGCTTCCTCAGGGATTTTATGGATGCCATGGCAGGACTGCTTGAACCTCAACGTCTTTGCACCGCGGCTGGGCAGAAGCTATGCCATGGGCATGTGAGGGGTCTTTCTCGGGCTACTAGTAGGTCCCGGTCATTTTTGCAATAGGACATCTCAGGGCGGTCATCCACGGTCCATGTCACATTTTCTCCGGAGAATCAGGAGCAAAATGAGCTTAAGTATGGTACATGTGGCGTGCAAAAAACCTCTCAGATGCATTTTGCCAGCTTGCGAACATCAGCTGAACGCAATTGTTTGTTTTGCTTGGAAGGCCATCTTACTTGGGGAATTCGTCAAGCAGATTGCCAGTGATCGTATGGATCTATGGTGGTATGAACACCGTGGGGTCTGCCACCTCCTACGGTCACATCGAAAACCTGGTGCGCAAGCGTGACTGCATTTTGGTGGCTATGAACTATCGCCTGGGAATCTTCGGCTACCTTGCCCTGAAGGACGGGGTGGGTCTGCTGGATTTGGGCATCGGGTTGTTGGACAGGTTGCCCTGTCAGGCACCTTTGGTCGCACCGTTTAGGTTTGCTCTACCGCCAAATCTGAGCAACCGAGCATTGTGCTTAGATTAGCAGAGCAGATGTGCAAACACCGCCTACCACCCCGTGCCATCATCAACCATCTTGAGCGCGCTTGCGCTGCGCGAGCAGCCAATGGAACCGAACTGGAATTGAAATCAATGCGAGTAGTTTGAACGTGTCAAAGGGAATCCGTGAAACATTCAGCATCTCTGACTGCGCTCCCGGGGCATGCTTGGGCCGGTCAGCACATGGCAGAACAAGCTGGGAAATCAACTGATCCGCACCGCCCCTTTCTAGAAACAACATAACCCCCGACCTAGAAGGGATGAAAGACACAAATCCCGATGTGAATGATGTACACCCAAGAATCACTAGTAAAGATTAGCACCTGTCTCAGTGTTCCTGCGAATCTCTCCAGATGTACATCCCTCGTGTGCGGTTTGCTTGTTTATCAAGCAGCAAATCCTTTCATGCTTGTCGTGGACGCTAGTGAATTCTATCCTTTAAAACGGGGTGCGTTTTTCATTGCACATCCGCCTGGCCCCGATGCCCGCGGATCTCACAGTGTTGTGGGGGTGTTGCCTGTTTCTCAAAGCGGGGCCAAGGAGAACCAAACGGAAACGAGACAAAATTTGTAGAACTAAACTCGGGTCTAGACGAGTCTTAGCAGCTGATGAACCGAATAGGCCCATACACCTTCAGTTTGCATGGGTTACAGTTGAAAGTAGATGGCACAGCTCTGCTGCCTGTGGCTTAGTATCAGGAATGGCCCAAGGGCGCCTGCTGGAAGCACCCGCAGCCGCTCTTAAGCAAGCTCACCTCAGTTGCAGAGGGTTCACGGTTACCAGCTAAGAAATCAGTTTCTTACAGAACATTCTACGGGACATCTCCGTGCTTTGGGGTATGTGCAACCAGTTTCCTCCATGTGTCGTGGTATTTGCAGCCAGTTTTTGGTAGAACTTCCTGCCGCTGGCTTCTATGACCCCGTGAAAACCCCCGTCAGAACCAAACCCGTCAAAGTCCCCGCCCACATCCCAGGAGTTGTCCGCGGTGGACCCGAGGGGTTCCAGCGGCAACCTGGGCATCACGGATCAGCAGTTGGCCCTGCAATGGGTCCAGCACCTCGGATCGATCCACCAACACCTTCCTTGCCGCCCACGGAGACGTTGGCCTCACTTCCTGAGCGGGACTCGGGCTTTAGGCACTTGGGTTTGGACCATTTTGGCATGCCCCAATTGAGAAACTGGGTTCAGGTACTCCAGATACCGTGATATGAAGGGTGGGTGAAATGCTCCGCAAGATCCTTAGCTGTGGTGTCCCGCTACGGGCTACAGGATTAGGGATGCCAGGATCCCCCATCTTAGTTAATATTTTAAGTCGTTCAGATTGTCTATGCAACACCCGGCCCTGCACGAATGCATCGAGCTGGCCGAACCGGGGTGAAACGGGCTCATGGGTTGAAGGTACATCAGCCGATGGATCCCATGATTCAGGTTGCTGAAGTTGTTGCTGTGCTTTTTTTAATTGGCCACCCCCAAACTCCCTAAAGGTCGCGCACTCAGTGCTCAGAGACCCGGATTCGTCCGGTCGTTGCTGAAGTCAGTTGTGTTTGTCCCACGGTCCTCAAGATGTGGGGGGAGGTGTTGACCTTTTGGCAAGCCGATTGACCCAGTGAATGGCGCTGACTTTGGTCAATCCGGGCAAAGCCTGCTGGGTCTTGTCGAATTTCATCCCTTGAATCTTCAACCCTCAGTGGTTTCTGCTCAGGGAACCCACTAACGCTAATGTTCAGAGCCCTAAGTTTGAGCCATTTTCTAGTAGCAACCCAAAAGGGTGTCCCAAAATAAAATGTGATTGCTTTCCCTGCTTGCCATGTTTAGGGTTGTGGTGTCTATGGGGCCCACCCCTTTTCTAAACATGATCAAGCCGCTATTTTGGTTCCCCTTTGAATCGAAGGGACTGGCTGATCAATCGAAAATGACCAACCCTGGTCCCCACTGGCCTAGCAACTTCACTCCGATCTCAAGCCACCTTGCCGCCTATGACCCACTGGCCAAGAG